>CAJUYH010004590.1:3118-26542 GCA_910591685.1 Galerucella tenella
CAGGACAAAAGTATTAAAACCAGTCGTCAAGCTTTAATAGAAGGTTTATCTACTGGACTGAAAACTCCTATCGGTAAAGGTCGCCGACTAATAATAACGCATATTGGATGCAATTAAGGGTTCGTTGAAGGTGGTTTACTGGAGTTTCAGTCAACATCAACCAAAGACTATCATGAAGAAATGACTGCAGATGTTTTTGAAGAGTATTTTACACAAATGGTCGAATTAATTCCAAATAATGCTGTAATCGTTATGGACAATGCCACTTATCATTCGCGATTAACAGAAAATCTTCCATCTACCTCTTGGAGAAAAGCTGATATTAGAAACTGGTTAATCGTAAAAGATATACCATTTGAAGATAATATGTTGAAAAAAGAACTTTTAAAGGTTGCTTCAGATCACAAGCTACAATTCAAAAAGTTTTTTATTGATGGAATAGCCAAGAATCGTGGGATAACAGTGCTTCGTTTGCCGCCATAGCATTGTGAATTAAATGCGATAGAGTTAATATGGGCCCAAATGAAAGGTTATGTAGCTAGACATAATAAAACATTAAAAATGAAAGATGTTCGTGAACTGATGAAGTACTCATTGACAACAATAACTGAAAAGAACTGGAGAGATGCTGTAAATGATGTAATTAAAGAGGAAGAGAAAATGTGGGTTTTAGATAACCTCATAGAACATACTATAGAACCGATAGTGATCTCTCTCGACGAGTCTTCGGATGATTCTTGTATGGCCAGCGAAGAGGATGATACTATAGATTGAATTTTATATTTCCTATAATTGGTAAGTTTACTTTACTTGACATACATTGATTCATTGAAAATAAATTTGAATTATGAAAATTAAACTATATTTTCTTTAATTAATTTAATTTAATAAAAATGAAAATGTAACTTGTTAATAGGCCTGAACGAATGAATTTTATTTCAACTGTGATGTCGACCGAATCTAATTAAATAAGCAGAATAAACTAATATCGTAATCTCCGCCACTGCCGCAATATTTATCGTTTATCTGGCATTGTTCAGTTTTATTACCATACTGTATTTTGAGCTGGAACAGGGATGTATAGATAACCAATACAGACACCTACTTGTTTTGCATTAGAATTTTAGTATTTACTTGTAAAATTCTTAGGATCACTCTGTAAAAGATAAATTTCTATTTGAATATTTAATGAGGCTACTGTGCTGTCAGACATTAAGAAATAGAGTATAGTGTTCATTGAAAGTCACGATGCATCGTATATCTTAAATGATATAATAATAGTGATACATACTGATCGCAGAAAGTCTATTCGAGCCATACGATTTACACAAGTACGACAAGGAAAATATGAGCAAAACTACTTGAAAAATAGGAAAGAATAATTGTTCACAGTCAGCGTTGGGCGTATTTTCAGTTCCAGCTACCAATCTGATATGAAAGCTGCGTTTCCAGTTTAAAATGTTTGGTACTTTCTAAGGAGTAATTATCTTATTTTGCATTTAACTCTTAATACGGGATAGCGCCGTATTTATTGGGAGAAATTCGAGATTGGTGATATTCTGAATTTTGAAAAATAAGTGAGATCAAAACAGATAAGAATAAAATAATATAGTTCAAGAAAATAAGTGGACAAATTACAATCTGCTGTACCTAAATAAAATCTATACACTGCTTTCGATTTAACGATTATCGGTATTTAACATTGTTGCCGACAAAAATTGGGAATAACTTTTACAGATAAATACATTTGGCAACAGCTGACTGCGCACGATTATTCTTCTCTCCTCCAAGTGTTTTCCTCATATTTTCCATGTCGCACTTGTGTAAATCGCATGGCTCGAATATACTTTTCGCAATCTGTATGCGTAGAAGTCAACAAGAAACCTGTTATATCTTCAATAATCAAAATTCTGAGCGCAGTCCCATAACAAGATCTACTGTTGGTGAACTAGTGAAAAAGTTTAACAGAACTGGTTCAGTGAAAAATTCGTCCAAATCAGGAAGCAGAAAAAAACTGCATCAGCTGAAAACAATTCTTTAGATGTTTTTGTCCTGTTGAAATACTTTCCAAACTTGAGTACTACCCAAATATCCAGTGACTTGACATGGAATATATTCCACGTGGAAATAAATTCCATCCATACAAAATAAGATTGGTTCAAGAGATGTCAGATGATGATTTCTATAGACGTGTATTATTCTGTTTGGCAATGAGCACACTTTTTTCAATAATGAAAACGTGAACTGACAAAATTGTAGATACTGATAACGTAACAATTTACGTAGGATGCGCGAATCCCACACCCAATATCCAAAATACGGTTATTTGCTCCACTTCTCACTATTATTATTAATATCAATAGAAATCCCCATGAAAACAATTTTGTTATAGAAATACTATTCAAATAATCAATTTCACACTTCTGTAACCAATTTGAAGGTTACTCATAAAACTGATCAAACAGTGGTTATGGTTATTCTGCTCAATTGATTATTAAAGAATCACTAATTACAATCGGTTTCACAAAAAAAATGGTTATAATTAGATGACATTATTTTATGTAGGTATACATAAATGCATGATGATTAAAATGAAAATATAACCTTCAATAAAGTTTCATTTGTCAACCTTGTTGAATGAATGAATATTATTAATTCAATCAATAATTAATGAATGGAATTTCGATCATCCAAAACAAGTTGAGTATGGATTTTGGAGTAGTTGAAGCTAATCTACTTCGAGAGCATCATTGAAATTCAACCTGTAGACTAGACGTTAAGTTTTTTAACTGATCGTTTTTCCTTGCAGCAAAGCGTTGAAGACGAATCACAACATTTATAATCCTGTTCTTTAAATAAGATCTTAAAAGCTGCTGTGAATATCAGTAATGAACTTCCGTTCAGTTGAAGTCACTTACATGACTTTTTTAATCATTATCATACACAATCAACAACTATTTCTAATGAGCTGTCGCCATTTAAGATTCATTATAAACATATGTATATATGAACACACATCAACATCAATGGCGAGCGGCAGTTGAGAAATCATTTTTTCAAATATTTTTTCCCAAATTTAATTCTGCTCACAATAACAACTATTTATAAATTTGTGGAGTGATTTGACAATTGCTATTATTTAAAATTTCTATGACATCGATGAGAGATTTACCATCTATAACACCAGTATATGAACTTGTTATCGGTGTTATCCATTCTCTGAATTTTCAATATACGCCTCCGCCACCGCAAAGAAGTTCCAACTCCCAAGTTCTTTTACCGATAGTAGATCGCCGATTTCCCAAGTTTGAAGGCAGCAAATCTACGTGTTTTTGGTATAAACCATAGGCATCAAAAGGAAGTCCTTCTTTGGTTATGACAAATACCCTCTCCTTTTTGTTTTCAGTATTCCGCAATGTAACTAAAACTCTCCGGTACTGTTCGTTTAAAAATCATCCACAGGCAGCCCAACAAGTTCGTCACGTCTACAAGCGCCAAAAATACCACACATTAATACAACCTTTTCAAGCAACCCTGTTGGATCATCTGCCTCCAACAGAAACTGTTATTGCTTCTTCTTTCCACAAAATTGCTGCTTTCTTTGGTTAGGTTGGGTTTGGACGTATCCATCAGACTTTCGTTTCAAAAACAAAAATAATATTCCAAATCTAAAAATACCATTTATGTGGATAACTCTCTAATATAGTGTACGATTTGAAATATCTAACCTTGAAATATCAATGCTGTCATAAACTTTCAAAGCAAGTTTCAACATTGAAGTCTTGGTCCATAGCGAATTAGGAGAATAAACTGCTTTTCCTCTCGTATAGGCCAATAATACATCTTCATAAACCATCTTTACATTGCTTTTATACGCCACTCAACATTTTCATCTTCCCTTTGATATCGCTCTTGAGGTATTTTCGGCAGTAAATCAGCACTAGCTGCACATGATTCTCCCAATATTCCCCAAAAAATTTGATTTTGTTGTTAGTAATAAGTTAAACAATGGAATAATGGAATAAAATAATTTTGTTCACGACTATTTGATAATTTTAACATTTAACGTGTGCTTTTTCAAGTATAATGACGTACACCATTTACCAGTGACTGATAGGTGTGGATAATGAAAAGGTCACATGACACATAATTATATTGGAGATTATCCGTACAAACGACACAATATATTAAATAAAAATTTTCACCGCAATAAGGATTCGAACCCATGCCCAAAACTCCTCACCTCACCAAGGCAGTGCCGTAAACAATCAGGCTTTGAAGATATAATATATTATGATGGTATCAAGATTTTGTATATTATGGGAGTAGATCTATTTTTATGCAGTGTTTATGATATAATAAGTCAAAAGCAAAAGTGACGTTTTAAATAATTTATTGCTAATTGCAAGAGTTTCAATAGCTATACTGGTGTTTGATTGATATCACTGGAAAATTTAATATGGAAAGTAGTTCAGACAGTGAATTGAATACTCATCAAATATATAGTTTGTTCAATAACATGAGAAGTGATAAGCTTTATAAATTTAATAAACTATAGTGTTTTAGTTTGACAAAAAATTTATACCTAAACGTGGTCGTGGACTAAATATAGTATTCCACTCGCATATAATGGCTAATATTCACTCAGGTGTTTGTCATACACCTGCGGCTCGAGACATAAACGCACCTTCGTGAATATAGTTTCCTGATTAGAACTCGCGGACGGATAACATATACTTTGTACTGATGAGTATCATGTTTGACTGTGTTGGGGTCTGTGGATTACGCTACGTAGAAAGTTGAATTGAATTTCCATAAACTGGTAATGCTGCTACCGAGAAATACACAATATATACAATTGGTTGGAAAAAATTCTGCTAATGGATAATACTCGATTTCCCAAGCTTTGTTTTTCTCGCTTGCGACAACTTGCAAGTTTTTCCGGAAAACTTTTTAATTGGGCCACTCAAATACCTACTCTATTTGAACATGCGGGAGGCTTGAGTATTTGGAAAACCTAGATCCAAGGTCACTAAGAAAAAATCCAAAAAATCTTATTGAGAATTAATACAAAAAATTAGGTTATCAGAAACCGTCAGAGGCATGCACATTGAAAAAAAAGCGTTCGTAGAAACAATTTGGCAGTTGGTGATTTGAAAATCCTTTGTTCAAAGGAATAAATTTGCGGTTTCGGATCAGTTGCCAACTATCATAATTATTTGCTGACCGGGATCAAATTTTCATTTTGAGTATGCGTATGCTGTAGAAAGTGATATATTTTTACTATTTTTCTTTTATTGTGAAAAAACACGAAAATACCTAACCAGTTCCTTCTGAAATAAAACGTTAGTTAAATCATTTGTATGCCTTAATATCGGACATTGGAAAAAATCTCTGGCTTCTTATTAGGATGGCTAGAGAATGACACACAGATTACAAAATTATTTACTTATTCCTAATTTTTTTTAGACATATGACAATAATTCAAGCTCTTTTTCAGGCTCTCTATCTAAGACATCACTGTCGTGATGTCAAAAATTCCCGCCCGTTCGTACAACAAAAATTACCAATCGATTTACAACGAATTACAAACGGAATATCAGAGTTTGAGAAATTTCCAATCGATTGGAAATCCCTCCTACGAACAAACCTATTAAACAGTATGGATCTTACTTTGGCGCAGCAGTGCTCTTTCATGAACTTTTTTTTTTGAGGAGCAGTCCCTTCGCCGGTACCACCTCAGCCTGCTGGGCTTCTTGTGGATACTCCTAGTGTTCTGACTACAGCCTATTCAGCCAATCCGCTCCCCGTATCAGCTTATACAGGCTCTTCTCTGGTTGGTTGTAGAAGTCTTCTGGGGTCTACCATACATTTTCTGCCTCCTGAGGTCCAGCGTCTCACAGTCGCATAGTATATGCAGAGCTGTTTCGGTATTCTTTTTGCATCTTCTGCATGTTCAGGTGCTCCATTGCGGGAAAGTGTCCCGTAAGTAGCCCCGTTATGGTGCGTAGTTTGTTCCTACCCAATGAGAGAAGTTCTCTCGCTACTTTTTCTGATGGTTTTTCCATGAATTTTTTCCCATGTATTTGCCTGGGAGTAATCTCAAAGTATTTATTATGTTGTTCTCTTACCCACCCTTTTAACCATGACCTAGTTGAGCATCTGGGAATACCCACAGCTGGTTCGGGTCCGCTTATCAGAGTTGACGATCCTGCTCTTGTGAGTTTGTCAGCTTTTTCATTGCTAGCGATTCTTTTGTGACCTGGGACCCATTCCAGTGTTACACTGTTCCGAGTCGCCAGTCTTCTAGATTCTTCGCCGCATTCCCATACCAGCCAAGATGTTACCTTAGAGCTCTGAAGTGCTTTGAAGGCAGCTTGACTGTCACTGTCATGAACTTATACACTAGCTTGAATATTACTGACCAAGTAAAACAATACCTGTTAATTCAACTACCCACACAAGTCATTCGCATTCTCGCATAATATTTTTTTAGCGGTAATAGCTATAATATTAATCCAGAAGAACTATGCACGGTTTGTAACACGACTGAATACGAAACCCTTCACCATTTATTATTTGATTGTCCAATATATTCAGTAATGAAGCCAAATATCAATTGTTTTGATAATTTCAAAGCACTAATTTTCACTCTGAATAACTCAAGTTATGAATCTGCCAAGATAATTACTGCATATACAGGGTGGGGCAATCTTCTGACATCGGAGGATTACATCGTTGTGGTGAGAGATAGAACTTTATAATTTTGTGTGAGCTAATACAGTTACTGAGGGCACATTTTGAAAATACTTTCGATTCTACAGGGTGTTCCAAAACCACGTAGCAGCACAAACTTACATTTTTTTTAAATGGAACGTACCATATTTTGTTCAAGAATCGAAAAGATCTCACCGAGAGCGTTACAAAAATATAGCACTCTAATATATTATAAGGGTGTTTTACAGAGATATGGCCAACTATTAGCAAAAAAGACCTCCTCTTTAACACTCTGCAAAACAGTAAATTAAAATAAATCAACAGGTCTTTGTATTCAAATGTTATACACACATCATTGGCTGTAGTCAGTATTAATTACTTTTTTTATCTGTGGCTTCTTTAATAAAGGGTGAAACAAAACGCAAATCAAGCAGTATCTCAAAATATTTAAATGAATCACCCTATAAGTCTTTTTACAATTTGTTAGTACAATTAATAAACTTTCGAACGATGTAGTACACTTAGGGCATAAGTTAATGGAAAATCGTAGATATTTTATGATAATGGTCAAAAACAAGTATCTTACGTACACAAATTAAATGGTATTAAATTTTTACATGCAACATCTTGTGAATTTTAACATTTCTAAGGCATAAATTCTAATCGTAATTTTGGATGCATCTAAAATATCTTTGACTTCTACTCTTACCATAAGAGGAAGGAAAGAAGGAATTATGTTGGAAGAAATATTTTTGTTGACTGTAAGTAGGCTAATGTCATTATAGGACCAATAAATATAAAAGCAGTTTTTAGTCTTTAATAATTACTTTAGTCATCACAAACAGGATATCTTATTTATGTAAAATGCAAGCTTGTATTTTATTTCCCAACTTTTTCTATTTTTGGAAAACTAACAATTATGAAAACGAACATTATAAGAACACTCACATTTACATAAATGAACATTGACATTCTATAAAAAGTATAGTAGTTTATGCTAAGTGTTCAAAATGGCGACCATTTACTTCCATACAATTTTTTTCAAAAACGAGGATCTTACTCTTTCCAACATAGCTGGAGTTATTGTGGAAAATGCGTTACGAATCCTTTCTTTCACGTCTTCTCTGGTGGTAGGTTCCGTTTGATACACAAGTTGCTTGATGTATCCCCATAAAAAGAAATCCATCGGTGTGAGATCCACGAAATTGATCCACCACGTCCTATCCACCTGTCGGTAAAATGTCTGTTTGACCACCGACGTACACAACGAACGTGATATGCAGATGCTTCATCTTGTTGGAACCACAAGTTAACTAGTTATTGTGTTTGAATCAACTTCCTAAACACAAACGAAGAATACAGCAATATTTCTTCGACATTTATTAGTAGATACTATTTTGATAGTAGCCCACTTGATATAATCAAAAATATGGCTTGATTATGTTTCGCCCATTCTCAAACAAACCTATAATAACAATTCTTGAAAGTGAAACATGAATAAATATGAAATTTTTGGTAATTCCAGGTACCTACGGTATTAGCAAACATTTTATTTCATTGATTAGATATTGTAGATGCATCCAAAATTTCGATTAAAATGTATGCCTTAGAAATGTTAAAATTTACAAGAGGTTGCATGTAAAAATTTAATACCATTTAATTTGTGTACGTAAAAAATACTTGTTTTTGACCATTATCATAAAATATTTACGATTTTCCATTAACTTATGCCCTAAATGTACTATATCGTTTGAAATATGATTAATTGTACTAACAAATTGTAAAAAGACTTATAGAGTGATTCATTTAAAAATTTTGAGATATTGCTTGATTTGCGTTTTGTTTCACTCTGTCTTAAAGAAGCCACAGATGAAAAAAGTAATTAATACTGAGCATAGCCAATGATGTGTGTATGAATACAAAGACCTGTTGATTTATTTTAATTTACTGTTTTGCAGAGTATTAAAGAGGAGGTCTTTTTTGCTAATAATTGGCCATATCTTTGTAAAACACCCTTATAATATATTAGAGTGCTATATTTTTGTAATGCTCTCGGTGAGATATTTTCGATTCTTGAACAAAAAATAGTATGTTCCATTTAAAAAAATGTAAGTTTGTGCTGCTACGTGGTTTTGGAACACCCTGTAGAATCAAAAGTATTTTGAAAATGTGCCCTCAATAACTGTATTAGCTCACACAAAATTATAAAGTTCTATCTCTCACCACAACGATGTAATCCTCCGATGTCAGAAGATTGCCCCACCCTGTATATGGAATATCTTAAAATTATCTTTTATTTTGAAAAAATAACTTTATTTTTTTTATTCTGTTATACTTGGAGAATATTAAAATTTTTGTTACCCTTGCTGTAATCTCTATGTTTGAGAAGCAATAAATGTATTATTATTATTAATATGATTATTATTATTACACTTTGCTTAAACTTTCATTATTATGTCAACTAAGTTCAATACGCGTTTCGCTAATACAGTAGCTTTCTCAAACGAGTGGAGGTAGGTACAGTTAGCAGAAGCAAACGTGAGCCCTGGTGGGCGTGTTCATGTCGCTGTAGTTGTATTTTTGTAGTAACAATTCGATATTTTGAATCAATAACCAAATATCGATACCATAAATGTCAACTGTTAAGAGCTATGTAAACAAAGTCAAACTTGCTAAAAATGTAACTCTAAATATTAATAAAAAAATTTATATTGGACCAAAACTAAAACTACCGTTTGCCCTGAATGTCTATATTTTCAAATTACATGACTGTATTAATGTCATGAAAAAGAAGGGTAAAGTTTCTATCGAAAGCAACAAAATATGAACTGGTTATAGTGCAGTGTTGCAGATACAAAAATGAAAATTACCCGAACTTACTATTCAAATTATCAGAATTTGTCAAAATTACCAAAAGTACACATTGGTTATCTAAATAAAGTCTTCGACCCCAGTCAATATGGAAAATCCCCAAAAACAATAGCCATTTTAGATATCCCTTTTACAAAATATTCGAAAAACTATTGGATCCAAATTAGTGAAATTGTCTAAAAATCGGATAATCATCCTCGCATTGACAACACTGATACGGAATGAATAAAATGATGTATGTTGATTAAATCACTCGGTCATATTATTTCGATTATATTTAACAGTTACTAATGGACAATCGTTAACATTGGCTCTTGATTGGCTGCTTGCGATGACCTTATTTTAGTTCGCATATTTTCCGGGGCTCATGTTTGGTTCTGTCAACTGTATAATGAGACATTTTATCCAGTGCATTAGTACGAAATTTTACGGATATTAACCAAAGTATTATAATCTATTCACATGGAAATAAAAAGCAAAAAGTATCTAAATATGGTGTTAACTAGAGTATTGAGCAAGTTTACCTGGAAATTCACTCACAACAATCTCCCCTTGTTGTATTTCATCATCCAGTATGGATCTTTATCAAGTAAAAGTCTCATCTATTCAATAATAAGTTATTAAAACCGAACTCGCAAACACAAAAAATTGACGTTGTTTATAATATTGTTGTGATATTGTTTAGCTGTTCCATAACAACACGATGTTGGGATTTTTCTGGTACGTGGTTTGTTATTTCCTTGGAATTGAAATGTAAGTTTTCAGCGGTATTACGATAATTCTTGAGCGACAAACGGCCGAAACGCAAATAACGTAGTCGATTGTATAATACTAAGCTGCGCCTCGGATAGCAATATTCCACCTCATCCGTTATTCGGCCTTGTAACGTTAATAACTATAACAATATCCTCTCAAAAGCAGTTGTAGAAAATGTTCCTTGAGCTATTTCATGTACTGTATATTATTTTGTCATTTATTTCCATGAAACCAGTTAATATTGACAGTGATATATTATAACTATTATCTATTATTTGGATATCATTTCAGATCATTAATGAGAATGTTCCAATCACAGACATGATTTCCACATCCAGCATAAGTGGAATCGACAATTCTAAAAATGAGACTACCCGAAATACGAGAGAAGAAACTGAAAAAGACGATCCAGAGTTTGCTGAAAAGGAATCTCAAGAATCGAGTGATGAGGAAGAAGAGGAGGACATGAATATGGTGACTGGGATTTTATCTGCGTTATTGGGAGGTCTAAGCAAGGTACTTTTTGTTCTTGAAAATATCCAAACTATGGCGTACGTGCCTACTGTTGTTTAATCATTTTTAGTACTTGCACCATTCGAATTCTTACCGAAAACTTTATACTTATTCAAATCTCGTACACATACTTGCTGATTGATGAAGCTGGAGACTTGTGTTGTAATATCAAGAAGTTGTCGTTTTTACACTAATTAGAAAATCAAATAACAACAATTTCAAATTATAATTATTGTTGTAATTACATCAACTACAACAAATGAGAATGGTTGTTTGAGAGTATCTATCACTTGTGGAATTCAACAGTAAAAATTCTACGTTCTTGACAAACTTGACAATTTCACTGTTTTGATGCATTAACTGTCATTTACGCCAAATATCATGTTGATTAAACTTATTCAAATATATTTGGGACATTTATTTTTTGTAAATGAATGAACACCACTAGGAACCATTTAACTTAAATGAAATTGAAGATGAATGGATAACTATTTTGGACATCCATCAAATAAAATCAGGTCATGATGTTATATCAAGATTAGCACGTTCAGCAGATTTGAGAGACGATTACCCTACTCCATCAACTTTGTTGGGATGAATATGGCCATTACCGATTCATTCTCATTGTATTTTCATTATTTAGTGGCAAGTTTAGTGTGCTACGAATTTTTCATTTATTGACATAAGTCATATTATTGCGATCTTTCCGAAAGCTGTTGAAATGGTTCACTGAAAATCCGCGTTTTTTATTGCCATCACAAGCGCTCAACAGGAGTTGTGCATCAGTTTTTTGACGAATTCTACAATAAATTCACAACTATTAGGTAATTCCCAAACACGTGCTTCTTTTTTATTTCCTGGAAATAACATTGACAAGACATACATCCAATCGTTTCTGTCAGCATTGTCTTACTTGGGGATAATTGAATTTGATTACATGCACCCTCTATTCTTTCACATAGCTGACTATGAATTTGTATTGGAACTACAATAAGTAATTATTATAAGTATACCCAGGAACAGAAATCGCACGATTGAAATCAGGTGATAAGTCCAGGGGTGCGATTTTAGAAATCAATCGACGGTCATCTTACACGAGTAATCGCATGAGATGGCCGCATCGAATAATTTATAAATGTTGTATTCTGGACTTCCAAACGATTGCTTATTTCGAATGCGATATTTTGAACGTGGCAACACAGTAGATGTCAAAAATATAACGTCTAAATTTGTGTTGAAAGAAAATATGAAAATGAAATGCAGAGCGGTTTGATAGTGGTAGAAACAGAAGACTTTGTTGTTACATTTTATTAAAAAATGTCGGGAAAAGCATCAGGATTGACAGACGAACAAGAAAAAAGATTGATTGATTATGTTCTGCAACACCCTCATTTACATAGTGGCAAATTTACAAAAGATTTTTCATTTAAAGACGCAAAAAAAATTTGGCAAAAATACAAAAATAGTCTCACACAAATGACACCTGTGAATGACACAAAATTACCTTCGTACACGAGAGCAAACATCGGCTACTTTAAATCAACGGATGTCATAAAGAACACGACAGATTGTGTCGTACAAGGAGATTCGAAAATACATCTTCTTTGAATTTCGTGCGAAGAAGCATGCGACAGCGCATCGCACAAGCTCGAAAATCTCACCCCAGGTCATTTAGAACAAAATCACCCGAATAAAGGAAATTTTGGAGCAAAACAGATATCGAGATGCGGTTTTCTGCATTGTGTTTGGGAAGGTCCCAGAAAAGACTGGGAAAATGTGGGTTAGCACTTTTTTGAAAAACGCCTTCTGGGCCGGAAAATGCATTTTCCAATTGCATCATTATCTGCACCATTATGGAAACGATTGTAAACTTGGAAAAATCGCTCTGAAATCGTTATTTGGGCCTAAAATTACCCGGGGGTGCACAAGGGTGGCTCTGTGAGGGTGCGCGAGGGGTGAATTGGGGAGGAATGGCAGCGTGCATTAAAATTGCTCCAAACTCGTTACTCGGGGGTTTTCAGAGATACTGGAATCAATTCTGGCATTGGAATAACTCCGCAGGGGTATCCAGGGGTTTATTCTGGGGGTGAAATCGAATAGTTCATGTGAATGGCTATAAACTCGTTACTCGGTGGTTTTCGGGGATGCTGAACTCAATTATGGCATTGGATTTACCTAGGGACGCTCAGGGGCGCCCCTGCAGGGGTATCCGGGGGGGTTTTCTGGAGGAAAAATTGTATAGTCCATGAGTAGCGCTCCAAACTCGTTACTCGGCGACCCGAAAACCCCCGAGTAACAAGTTTGGATTGCTTCCCATGAACTATGCAATTTTACCCCAGTATGACACCCCGGATACCCCTGCAGAGGCGCCCCCGGATAATTCCAATGCCATAATTGAATTCAGCATCCCCGAAAACCGACGAGTAACGAGTTTGGAGCGATTTTCATGCACGCTGCCATTCCTACCCTAATTCACCCCCGCACACCACACCTGGGTAATTCTAATGCTCGAGTAACGATTTTCGAACGATTTTTCTGAGTTTCCAGTCGTTCTCACAATGGTGTAAGTAATTATGCAATTGGAAAATGCATTTTCTGGCTCAAAAAGCGTTTTTCAAAAAAGTGCTAACACACATTTTCCCAGTCTTTCCTGGGTCCTTCCTGAACACAATGCAGAAAACCGCATCTCGATATCTGTTGTGCTCCAAAATCTCCTCTATTTCTCCTAAATGCCCTGGTCTAGATCTGACAGCAGGGCCGGCGTTGGCACTTTTGCCGCCTCCTCCTTTCCCCCCTGATAGGCCTAAGAGCTTGCTCGACACAAACTCATAGCGCGTCGACATTGGTGCCAGTGACAGCAGTGAGGCAATTGGTGCGATACTAAATGCAACGCGATGAAAATAAATTAACAAAAAAAATAAATATTAACAATTATTTAGTGATAACAATTCTGTCACTCTTTTTTCGTTGGATTTTGAAAATTTTGGCGTTGATAATTTTTTCCATCTTTTGCCGCTCTAGGCGATCGCCTAGTTCGCCTAATGGGAGCGCCGGACCTGACTGACAGGAAAATTGACTGGCTCCCCTTGTCCATTCAATCGATTTCCATACATGGTTGCATAATATGAAATACCATCACGCATCAACATGAATTTTGAATGAACGTTGAATGATTTGTATAAAATCAAATTGATAATAATTGATATTTTGACTGACTTACTGTTATTAATTTCAGCCTGATGGAAGCATCGACTTGGAAGCAATAGTTGGTTTGATAGGAAGTTTGAGCGCTGTGAGTTTGGTATTATATTGATGATTTTTTTTAAGTTATTTTATATTTTAGCAAAATGATGACGGTACTTACGACTTCTCTGGATTAACGGAGCTACTGAAGGGATTCTTTGGGGTAAGTACCAAATTATGTGTTGGTTATTGTAGCAGTTCTCTTCACAGCACTACGGAATCCATATCTCCAGATACATGCTAGTTGCTTAATACAAAAAACACATGCTTGTTGGCTGCATGTGGCACATACTTTTGTATCAACATCACTAGGTTCGTTTATTGTGCAGTATGAGGTACGGTGATCAAAGGAATATGAGATGAATATTTATACAGCAGACAAAAACGGTTAACACAAAAACCAAAATTAGGGTTCTATTAATTTCACTGGTATACGATTGAATAAATTCGAATAAACTAAATACGAAAATTATTAGGCTGGTCAACATTGATTCGTTAAGGAATTTACAGCGTATTCATAATATCCAGGGAATGTAGTGTGACGAGATTTTTGACTTCTACAATTTTTCCATCTGCACGATTCATTGTGTTCATCTATTGCTCTATTTGAATGGTTCGGTATTTTTGCTACCCATCGTATGAATCCCATATTATTGGTTTATAATTTCCAGGCATTGCATTTAAGAATCTATCGGGACCACTATTTTGAGCTCCCATGATACATTATCCTTATAAATAGGGATAGCGTACCGAACATTTTGTTACAAAGGAGTTTGCTAAGGCACAAGTTATTGTTCATGAAACAGGTGCAGTGCTAGGAGGTTTTTTGTATTCCATGTGAGGTATTCATTCATCAATCTGGTTTGTTTGTGCTCAACAGCCCAGGCATTCAAACTGAATATTTTCACCATGTTATCATTCTAAAAGCTTTCTAAAAGTCTTCTATATGGGACACTAATTTGATTAGGAGGATTAGAAGTGGTTGTATTATTTTTCCTGGAAAGTACTTTTATAAAATTCATCGTAAGTTCTCAAAGAAGCAGAGCAAGTTCCAGCACAAAGGTTAATTGAATTTTCCTATTTTGGTGCAGATGTTTTATCAGAATACAATGTTCAGCGACCGAATGTCTCTCTCACCCAGTTTTAACAGCTTGGTGGAGAGTTTCTTTTCTACCTCGTTCAGTAAACTCTTTGTTTGAATAGAGTCAACCTTCATTTGATTTGGTGCTCCCTATCTAGCCAGTTCCCTAATGGAATCCTATTATTCCAGTCATGTTTGGTATATATTTATATTTGAATTATCTTACAAGTAATTGTTTACATTGATGTGGTGGAATGATGCAAAGAAGTGTTATCAAATTTGAAGTGGACATTTTTTAAGCTCTTTGGATTTCATCATCAATTTGACATTAAATACATTATTTTCGTGCTAATAGGTTATGAATTGAGCTGTAACATTAGATATAAGTGCTAGTAATTGAAATTTCCGTTGAAACTGATAGGTATGAAATTCTTAAGTACCTGATTAGTTTTTTAATATAATAGTAACCACAACAATAATTACAAGTATCGTAATTATTACAAGTGAATAATATTTTTTTTCCACTACTAGTTGTGAAGTTGACAATCATTCCTTTTTCTAGCCAACTGAGAAGTTGAATTTCTCTATTAATGGTTGATAATTTTTTCTATCATCCTAGGTCAATAATGGACAAATTCAAATATTTTGAGAATTCAAGGATAGTAGTTCAAGAAAAACTTGTGCAACATAATTTTGTATACCCAGGAGATTGTCATGAGAATATTTTCTGCTTGAAATTACCTATCAAGATAAAATTATTTGGATGAAAATGCCATTAGTTCAAAATTCGCGCTCAGCCAAAAATGACTGATGACATAACGAAAACGTTCATGATATATCGAAAACTGACAGTGTACTTGTCAGTCAGACGACGGAGTAAACGCTTCACGTGCTGCGTTTGTGAATTAATATCAATGTTTGTCTTAGATTTGGCTAGTGGTGGAAAAATTGTATACACACCATGGTGTTAAAGACATTTATAAACCTCACACCTTATTACGCTCGTGGCAAAGCCCCTTGCAAAATAATCTCGGTGCTTGGTCAATAATAATAGTCTTCACCACCTTGGTGCTTGGTACTTCATTCAAAGGTGAAGTTTTGCGATTAATGAAAATTATGAGGTAGGTATTGTATTGTATCTTCATATCTTTTTTTATTGAAGTTAACAACACATTTTTTATTATTTGAGCAATTGTATAATATCTTCTCAACTTTTTGACCGGCAGTCCGTGAGTTCATAAAATTATCACAAAGCGTCGATCGGTGTCGTGCGTTCTGCGAACCACGTTTCAATATTCACCTGCTACCAATATGTAATATTAAACATTACGATACTGATATGAATTTAGTTTTTGATCCCAGTACACATTGCATGGAAAATTAGTCAGCTGATAAAGTATTATTACAGTCCCCTATAATATTGTCGTATTTAATAAAGAAAGCACTCACCAATACATATAGCAAAATATTTATTATTCTGGCGCTTTATGAAGTCTTGAAAAATATTTTACGAAGACAATGACCGTTCAACTAAGAAGCAACAACTACTTACCGGGATATAGGCCCCGAAGGATATTGAATTACACATCAAAGTCAAACGGGGTTGGCATATCTACAAGATATTTGAAACCAACCATTCTGGTTTGCAATTAGAAGGGACAACATAACTTGTAGATCGGTTTGAGCGTATTTGTTCCCCGTCCGCAAGCTAAAAGCCAATACACCAATACACCAAAATCACAATCAATATATATCTTCCAGTATCGGAAGTGTGAAAGTTGTGACAGTGGCGACATCTTCACCTCCAACCGCAAACCAAGATTTTAAAATTTTGTATCTGTATTTGTATCTTGTGAATATGCCAACCCCATTCGACTTTGAAGTGTGATCCAATATCCGCCAAGGCTAATAGCCCAGGAAGTAGTTGTGACTTCTTAGTTAAGCGGTCTGTGTCTTTGGAAAATATTTTGCAAGACTTTATAAAGCGTAAGGATAATTGTTATCCTAAATATTTGGAAATTCGTAGAAATGTTGTCAGCAGAAACAATCGCGACACTGCGGCGTGATCCAGCCCGGCTGATCAATCCTAATAATGAGTTTGGTCACTGGATGTGCATACTTAAAGAAAAAAAAACAATTGGACACTAATTGTAATTGATTTAAATGTTCATGTCAATGCGCCAGGTCGATTGAAGCCCTTGTAAATCTGACAAATTGAAGATATTGGAGGAATGAATGATAGCAGAAAATACCAATGTCATTATTTCAGATGGATTTTCCATTCTCCATATTAGCAATCAACTGCCAATACCCATTCCAAAACAAGCCTTACAACGCTTTCTCAATAATCAAGCCTCAACAGTAATTATAGAATGGGATGTTATAAATTTCCATCTATAAAGTATTTGGAGTTGTCTTCGAAATCCTGAGCAAGTGAGATTAGATGATATCAAAAAGTTGAGGAAGATTGTTTCCAAAGAAGCTCGGATCAATTTCTTCTCTGATGACTGGGCAAAATATTGTATGCTTCAGTCAATTGTCAGCAAGCACATTCATGTTAATTCCGACAGATATGTATTATTATATTAATTTGTAGTATCAAATGAATGCGTTCAACCGAGAGTATAGATAATAACTCATCATGCCCTGCACACGAAGGAGCTGACAGGAAAATCGTTTACCATGCTTGTCAAATAAAAAGTTATTCCATCTTCAATATTCATTTCTATGCGGGTTGGTAAGTTTCCCGCAAATCCATCTTTATTGCAGCATTATATCATCAATGAACTTCAATGACATATATATATATATATAAATCATCCGACCAGAGAGGACGAATGAATCGTAAATACAGCTCTCCCAGACTATGCATAATCCGATTCAATTTTCAACAAATGGACCAGAAAAATAAAACCGAATTGCACCGCACTCTACAATTCGTAAACCAATATAATATAATGGGAAACCCCTATTATAGCGTAAACTGCAAAAATATTGCATATATGCTTGTATACAGCAGTAGAACCCAAAACCGTAAATTTCACTATTCCCTCGATTCAGCAATATAATAGACATTTCAATCAATTTAATAGAGTTCTACATCATTGCCCCAATAACTACCAGTTTCTACGAATCATAAGTTTTATTTAACCAGCCGTTCTATATTCATAAATTTGTATGATAATACTTTGACGAGATCGGAGGAAAATTCATTGTGAGTATAACGTGAATCTTATAGGTTAATTAAATGGGAAAGAAAGAAGCATGTCCCTAGGTACAGTATAGAACGTGTAACAGTAGTTTATTCATAAATCTTGCTTAGCACCAAATCAATCAGTTGGCCAAATTCCATAAGCGTATTCAACATGCGTTCAAGAATGTGCGGCTCAATATAACTTTAACTTTTATATTTAATCTACATATAGGGTGGACCGGATTTGATTAACATATACAGAGATCTCGAGAACCGTAATAGATACCTACAATATTGATTAAATGGAGCAAAAATTTGGTATATTGATGGGAAATCAATTTAAAATATCTGGAATAGTTCCGGAGATGTTTGACAAAATCCGAAAATGGTCCTTTTCGTTTTTCACATTTTCCTTCGTTATTATAAAAGATATCAAAAACATTACTCCCAATGCAAAGTTGATGTATAAATGTAGCACAGTGCATCCGCCACTTCTACCACAATGACATCAGTTTTTCTCATTAATCATGTTATTTTGGGATTAATAACTATTTTTACTGTTTAGTTCGATTAGCGTGCTTTCCACAAACCTTCCACTTCCGTTACTTGAGCTATTTGAGTAGATAGACTTGTAATATCAAATATTCGCGAAATATTCCGTGACTATCTCTAACTGGGTAAATTTTGCAGAATTGAGTATTTTAATTTTTTTCAACTCAGAAGTCTGTGGATAATTTCCATGTACTCCTTGAGGCCATTTTTGTCTTAAAGATATTCTCATTAGCTCACCCGGTACATTAAAATGTTCAAAATCATTTTTCATGTAATTTAATGAAATTGCTGGAGCAGGTTCATTATTTTTTAACGACAAAACAACAGGTAAAAAAAAGTTTTGCCAAATATTCGAAAGTTTTGACAAAAAACGATTCACAATTAGGGACATGTGACACCGTAACTTTTTTGTCGTCATTCTATCTTTTTTGTGGTATTTCTGGAATCTATTTTTTGAGCAATTCTAAAGACAACATTGGTATATGATAGTTCTGAAAATAGCTGCGATCATTTATCAAATTTGTGATGGGGTGACTAATATAATAATATATTAAGACTTTTTTGTTGAAGCATACCAAATAACACAGAAATACTCTATTAAAAGATTTTATGTTTGAAATAAAATTATATTGATGACAACTTTAAAAAATATATATGACAAGTATCTTTTTGTTATATTATAAACAAGTACATAACAACTAGAAAACCTAGAAAATGATAATATTTCAACACTTTCCCTCATTGAGTGGTCTTTCTCTTCAATAAGTTAGTTTAATCCTATATTTGTAGGTTTCGGAAGAGCTTTGGTCATCATATCAGCCAACTGATGCTCAGTATGTACTTTCTTAACAACAATTTCTCCTTCTAATACCAATTCCCGTACAAAAAAGTGCCTTGTTCGAATATGTTTGGTACGTTTATGGAATTCGGGATTTTGAGCTAACCTCAATGCTGGTTCATTGTCAATATGAAGTTCTGGTACAGCTGATAAGTTAGTTATTTCTGTCAAGAGACGTTTAATCCAAACTATTTCGCGAGCAGCCTCGCTTGCAGCAACTATTTCTGATTCGGTTGTGGAAATTGCTACTGAAGTTTGTTTTTGACTTAACCATGATACCGCACCTCCAGCATAAATACAAACAATTCCTGATGTTGATCTACCAGTGAGTGTATCACCACCATGATCAGCATCACTGTATATTCTTATGATTCCTTGTAGATGGTCTGGTTTATAAATGATTCCATAATCCAATGTTCCTTGGAGATATCTAAATATTCGTTTCACCTTAATCACATCTTTTTTACTGGGATGTTCCAACGATCTAGAAACAACTCCTAGTGCATAAGATATATCTGGTCTTGTAGAAACCATGAGATACATTAATGAACCAACGGCTTCTCTATAAGGAAAATTTAGAGATTCATCTTGATCTTTCCCTGATTGAGAATAGTCCTTAATAATAGGTGTTGAAACTGGTCTGCAATTTTCCATGCCAAACTTTTCTAAAATTTTCTTAGTATAGGACTTTTGGTGTATTTTTATTGAACCATTGTCTTCATTAGATATCTCTATACCTAGAAAATATAAAGCAGGTTTGAGGTTAATTTTGAATTCAGACTTCAGCTTTTCAAAAAAATCTTCGGTATGCTCAGGATGATTAGAAGCTAACAGGCCATCATCCACATAAAGAGCAAGTAAAAGTTTGATTTTTCCATGTAGCTTTACGAAAAGACAAGGATCAGCTTCGCTCTTCATAAATCCATATTCCTTTAAAAATTTAACAAAACGTTGATTCCAGCACCTAGGCGCCTGTTTTAACCCATATAGACTCTTGTGTAATCTGGAAACCTTTTGAGAGTTATCATTAAATCCTTCAGGTTGACGCATGTATATTGTTTCATCTAGCTCTCCATGAAGAAAAGCAGTTGATACATCAAACTGAGTGAGTTTCAACTTTTCATTTGCTGCAACACTAAGTAAAAGTCTTATAGTGCTAGATCTCGCAACTGGACTAAATGTTTGATCATAATCTACGCCTTCTTTTTGAGCAAAACCTTTTATGACTAGTCGAGCTTTATACTTATCAATGGAGCCGTCAGGATTCGTCTTCACTTTATAAACCCATTCACATGGAAGTGGTTTAATTCCTTCTGGAAGTTCTTCCAAAGTCCACGTTCGGTTTTCTTGTAAAGATTCCATCTCTATCTGCATTGCCCTTTGCCATTCTTCCTTCTCAGAGCTGTTTATAGCTTCTCTGTATGAAGATGGTTCTAAGGATTCAGTTATATTAGCTAAAGAAGTCATTACAAAGTCTTCAAAACGTTGTGGAGGTTTCATTTATGCTCTATTTCGTAGATTTCTTCTTTCATCTATTAGCGGTTCTGAATTTTCGATTTCACCATCATCATTATCTTCGTCTTGACTTATAAATTCAGTCTTCTTTGAGATTTCTTCTGTTTGAATATCATTATCCGCAACGTCTCGATTTTCCACTTGAGTCTCTCCATTTTCCTGTCGATCAACTTCTAATTTGAAATTACTTTTAATTGGGAAAATGTTCTCTTGGAAAGTTACATCGCGTGATCTTATTAATTTATTATTTTCTCTGCACCATATGCGATACCCATCTATACCATCATAGCCAATTAGAATACCTTTCATGGCCTTTTTATCCATTTTCTTCCTTTGTTGCTTAGGTATATGAGCATAGCATGTAGTTCCGATAATTCTAAGATGCTTAAGGCTTGGTTTCTGTCCAGTCCATAATTGTATTGGTGATTCTCCTTCTATTCTAGAAGAACCACTGAGATTAAGAATATATTTAGCTGTATTAATCATCTCAGCCCACAATCCTTGAGGAATTTCTTCATGGGAGTGCATAAGAGCTCTAGCTGTTTCTACCAGCGTTCTATTTTCTTTTTCTGGAGAACCATTTTGTTGCGGTGAATACGGCATAGTAAAGCGTTGTTTTACTCCATACTTGGCTAAAATATCTTTAACTTCTTTATTATCAAACTCTCCTCCATTGTCACAAAGCAGTTCTTGCACTGTATGACCTGCAGCTCTTATCTGAAGTAACATTTCTTGCAGCTTAGAGGAAACTTCTGATTTATGTTTGATAAAAAATACTTCACAAAAACAAGTAAAATCGTCTTTAAATAAAACATAGTATCTAAACTGGACAAAATGTAATGTGATTTGTAGCACCATTATCTACATACCAGTTACGAACCACTTCTTCTGAATTAAAACATTCATTTGAACAGACTAGAATGACGTTAGCTTTTGAATTTGTAGTACTTGGCTTAGGGGGTTTGCCATCAGCACGCCATTTGGGACACATTTTAACTTTATGACCTTTTTCTTTACAATATTTGCAATACCAATTCTTGAACTTATTTTTATTTAGATATGAAGACGTACCAGTAAGAAGAACTTCTTGATTCACCTTATTTTTATCCTTTTCATTCAGGGCTTTCTCATAAACACACAATTGATTCGTAAGGTTGTCTATTGTTCTGTTATTTTTGGATATTAACATCCAACTAGATCTAAATGAGAAATAATTGTCTGGTAATGTTCCTAAAATTTTACAAATTAGCAACACTTCTGGTAGTTCAATTGCATTTTCTTTTTGAACTGCTAATTTCATATGTGTAGCTACATATGTGTAGCTACATCGTCATTTGGTTGTTTTTCAAAGCTAAAGAATTCTAAACAGAGATCATAAACTTTTTCTTCTGTTGCACCATCAAATAGTCTGTGTAATTCTTGCCATATTTCTTTTGCTGTTGAAAATCTCATAATTTTCTTTAAAGTATCTTCGGTCATATTGGTTGTTAGAATAATCATTGCACTGCTTTCTACTTTTTTGTACACTTTCAACTCTTCTTTGTACTTGATACCTTCTGCCTCCGTAGCATTTTCTGCTAAAGTTGTAGGTTCATTCAGTGTACCTCAGTGTACCAATTTCTAGAGCCCCAATAATACCTCTAAGTAATGTGCAAATTTTAAATTTCCACGTAGACCAATTTGATTTACCTTCTAAAAGACCAATTTGTACTTTTGTAAAATCCATTTTTTAACTAAATCTGTGATGACAAAAATTGGGATATATTTATTTATTGCGTTCCTGGGCCCTTAACCTGTTGAAGCATACCCAATAACACAGAAATACTCTATTAAAAGATTTTATGTTTGAAATAAAATTATATTGATGACAACTTTAAAAAATATATATGACAAATATCTTTTTGTTATATTATAAACAAGTACATAACAACTAGTAAACAGTGAAGTAAAAACCTAGAAAATGATAATATTTCAACATTTTTAATATGGGATAAACATTATTTTCGACTTTCGAAAATATCTTTCTTGCAGTAATTGATTTTTTAGGGAGGTGCAGATGGTGGTTCCGACATTGGCTCTTTCGCAGGGGGATTGATAGGAGCAATTATCAAGGGCATTGCAAACCCACCTGGAGGGGTAAGTGTA
>CAJUYH010004591.1:0-26541 GCA_910591685.1 Galerucella tenella
TATATGGGTACCATATACCTTTAGTTAGGAGGTAAAATATTGACTTAAAAATACCAGTCCAATAGTGAATCCTGCAAAAATTTCCATCTGATATTAGAGCCAGAAAATTAAGAATCGAATTTTAAATTGCCATTTTTTGTTAACATATTTACAATATTTTGCATTAATGTTATAAAAATGGTCCGTGTGCTGACATCTAGTACTGAAATAGTAACACTGTTCACGGTCGACTAAAGTTTTCTTCACAATTAAAATAGATTTCTTCTTAAAAATCGAAGGCTATATTTCTCAACAAATTGAAGAACGAGAAATATGGAGGGTGTTTCATGGAAAAAGCCTCACATCTAACCATTGATATAACTTTGGCTATTTTTCAATAAACTGATTCTCGTTTCAAATATGTGGCGCCATCTAGTTTGCAGATATTTTACTAAGAATATCTTGGGACTCACATTTACAGCGTTCTTTACGCTAACCTCTTTCGATTACAATACAATTCGGTAGATGTGGCTAGTATACTAAAGTGTTATCCAGTGTTATCTTCAAAAAAGTACTCCAAAAAAGATATAAGTTTAGAAGGGGATTTTGGAATATTGGCGTTAGCGTTGACAATGAAGGGAGTACCCGGGAACAAAACTAGGGGGGTCGCTAACTATGGTAGTTCAGGTTGTAGTATTTTTTATCACGTAAGTGAAAGCAAAAGTTTGAGAAAATTACTCCAACTCAACTCAACAGTGATGAAAGATCGTTCAACAGTAGTAGTAGTAGTTCTATGAGAATCAGAAGAAGTCCTAGAAATTTTTTCCAATCGTAATATTAGAAGAAATAATTGTTTATACCGTATATATTGGAGCCGGAAGATACATTTCTGTCCAAGCAGTGGGAGAGATAAAGAGAAATTACCTCATACTGGGAGAGAAATTCATCTTCTGTACTCTAACAAAGAACAGGGAAACGGAAAAAATTCAAACGATTGACAAAAGTGACAAAAAAAAATGCCAAAAAATAATTACCTATAAAAATTCTTCGAATTTTCAGGCATCGGTTTTCCGTGGATTTTTCCTGCGTCATTATGAATTTCAAGAGGAGTGGGTAGTCACAAAATTTGATTTTAATTCACTATCAATTGAAACCTTCCAAAAACAAAAAAACGGTTGCATGTCATATGATGCTTTGCAAAAGTATTATAATGAGGCTCAGCAAAGAAATATCCCTTATTTATTATACCTTGGTGTATAATATACTGTACGTAATCTTTTCCAACCGAAGATACTATTTAATATTATATTATACACCAAGGTGGTGAGGACTATTATTATTGACCGAGCACCAAGATTATTTCGCGAGGGGCTTTGCACCGAGTGGAATAAGGTGCGAGGTTTATAAATGTCTTCACAACCATGGTGTATATATAATTTTATCCACTACTAGATAAATTTGAGACAAAAATCAAAAATAATTCACAAACGCACCACAAGAAGCGTCTACCCTGTCGTCTGACTGACAAGTACATTGTCAGTTTTCGCACAGTATACACCAGCCAGACAAGAAGCGAAAGCCGGCGTAAATCCTTTGATGTTTTGGGGGCGAAATTTGGTGACCTTCAAACTGACGTTGACAGATAACGGATCAAGTTACACTGAGAAAATTGTTAAAAAAATGTAAATTAAATGTTAACTACACACAAAAAAGTGAAACCAAAGAATCTCAAATAATAATTGTTTATTTTTATGACTTGTTTCGACAAAGATTTAATTGTTCAACACAATTTATGAATGGTCATAAGCAAACATGGTCATAAGCAAACCCAAAAAATACAATTTATGAATTGTTCAAGTTAATTCAACAGCTTAACAAATATTGTAAAAAATATATAAATATAAGTTTTAGCTTCTGTTTTTGGAGTAGGTACCATCCATTATTAAAAATAATAAGCTATTGTTCAATCAAATGATTCTTATTTTCTATATTGTTATCGAAATTATATGTGTAAGTATGTTTTTATGTAGCACCAATACAATAATAGATTATAAATATTTATAATATCAGTTTACAATAGAAAGAATTTCAGTAAATGATGATAAAAAATTACAATAAGTATGGTGCTTGAATATAAAATTTTTATTATTTATATATTTAAAAGTTACACTTCACCAGATTCTTAATTAAATTTCACACCCAGAGAAAATATACTGATATCTGTGACAACGAAGTTATAAAAAAGAAGCGACAGTTAATTTTTCTCCATAGATATCGAAGTTTTGTTGTGTTTTTCAATTATTCATCCATCACTTTAAAGACAGCCACGAATTGCACAAGTTTTTGGCGCCATTACTATCAAATGTAATTTTGTAAACAAATTTTATCGTTCAAAACACAAAAAAATATGTAAATAATCAAAAATCTCACAACATAGAAAATTCTTTGGTGAACAATAAAATCACATGTCATTGACAGATAACGGGCTTAAAATGGCATCTGTCAGACATGCGCACTCAGAAAATGAATTGTAAAATAGCACAAACTTCGCTTCTTCTTGGGATGATGTATTCTGTGGTTTTCGTACTCGTTATGTCATCAGACATTTTTGGTTAAGCGCGAATTTTAAACTTATGGCATTTTTATTCAAATAATTTTATCTTGATAGGTAATTTAAAGCAGCACATATGTTAAAGACAATCTCCGGGGTATACAACAATGTTGCACAAGTTTTTTTTGCCTGAATTTTCAAAATATGTGTCCATTATTGACCTAGGTTAATAATAGATAATATTATTATCCAATAATAGAGAGAGAGCTTAGCTATAAGAAGCAATAGGTAATTGTTAACTTCACAGCTAGAAGTGTAATTTTTTTTTATAATCCAAATGATTTAACTAATTCCTCTGTATATTTTACCTATACATGTGGGTAGATTTAGGTAAATTTAAATATTTCGTACAAATAAGTAATTTATGACGGTTATAATTTGGTCTCGTTTTATTACTTCGTGACAACAACAAAATTATCAATGACAAATCTTACTTCCTACGCAAAAACGGGATATATATATCGTCAACCCGTAAGTTTCGTCATTGTTCTATCGAACTGCCATTATGTCTAAATTACACTGTTCAGAAATTCTATGATAATATTGTAAACTATAATCAATACCCCATAATTTGAATTAAGTATGTCTAGAGAGGATAATTGTATCAAGCAGTTTTAATGTTCTCCATTATAGTATTGTCTTTCTATTCCTACTAATAATTATCAATCTATATAGAGAATAGAGAATAGTCAGTTAAGATTTAGTAAAAAAGAATTATTTACAGTGAAATACCATTACATCAATAATATATACCACTGTACACTGTACTGGGTGATCAATTAAGGGTAGCGAGCGGCCATATCTCATAAGATATTGGTCGTATAGATTTAGAAAAAAAATTCATGATAAAAGTTGCCAAGAGAAGCTGCTGGAAATTATTTTCGAGTTTGTCAAACGTCCGCTAGAGGGCGTTACAACCAACACTAAGTAGAAAAATTTGATTTTTATAGAATTTTTCCTGATGAAAGTCTCGGGGGATTTCAATTTTCAATTTATTCAATTTGGTTTTGTTAAGTACATTACATTTTATTTTATAAAAATGCGAAATTTTGAGTATCCCATAGAAGAAAACTACACTAGGCTAGGAAGCCTGTACTGTAGCTTAAAAACACGGCACACTCATTACATATTTTGGTGAGTATTATATAATATTTTATTTTAGGCAATTACAAATACAAATTGCAGTAATTAAAATGTCCTTTTTTATTTTCAGTTGATAATGGAGCAGAAAGAGTGTTGGAAGATTCCAATATTATATGTAATACATATGTATTTTAAGATCAAAAGTATGGTATCACATTATAATATGTTTGTATAGTAAGATGATGAAAAACGCTTTATAATGAATTAAATTTTCCTGGATTGGAAAGTATAAAATGTTTCACTTCCTTCTTAAATGTATGATATTTTTCCATTTCTTTCAGATGTTTTGGCAGAATGTTATAAATTTTTGGATCTTGGAAAGTGAAAGAATGCTGAGTTGTGGTTTTGTGGAAAAAACTAATTCTAATATCTAAGTTCGTGGAAGAGCGAGTCTGACTTTGTACTGAGCTTACATCTAATTTTTCTTCATAAAACATTCTTTTTAAACAATTAAAAATATATATTGAATGGATCTTGAATATTTTAGTTTCTTTATACAAGAGATCAGTCGGGTATAGTCTATTTCTTCGATAAATAATTTTAATTAGTAAATTTTGTGCCACTTGCAATGTATTTAGTATTGTTTTAAAGGCTGCTCCCCATGCTGGTATGCAATATGAAATGACAGATTCTGCAAGAGAGGTATACAATATCAATAAATTTTTTTTAGATAATATATCACGCAGTTCGTGAAATTTATAAATCAAAGTACGTAAACGCTTAGCAACATAGCTAATATGCTCAGTCCACTTTAAGTGTTGATCAAGTAAGATGCCGAGATATTTTATTGACTTTGTTTTTTCAATCAGATGACAGTTACAAACTTGGCTATTACAATTTGCTTTATGTAATTTAATGATGAAATCATTTGGTTGATTGTGTTTGGTTGTAGAAAAAGTTATAAATTTAGTTTTGCTGATATTCAAAGACAACCTATTATTATTTAACCACATATACACTTTCTTTCACTTTAGTCTCAGCAATACATTTAGTTTCTTTCCACGTAGGACCCGTAAAAATAATCGCAGTGTCGTCTGCGTAACATGTTAAATGACCTTTGAAATTATTTATCTTAGTTATGCTATTAATATAAATGATATCATTTTCATATTTAATGACTATTCACCTACACTTTTTGTCTAAAATGTTTTGTTCTATCTATCAAAATAAAGCGGTGGGGGAAGTTCAAATGTTTTTTTGAACAAACCAAGATTTCTCCCGTTTCGCTTGACCGATTTTAACAAATTTGGGCTGATATGAAAGAGCATAATTTACACTACAAAATGATTACTTGGTTTTGACTTTTTGGGGGGCGCCCATAACTCGAAACATGTAAATCTATGTTATTTTTTCAATCCAAAACCGTTGGTCTAACGAGAAAAAGTCAAAAGGTTTTTTTGTTGGCAACTAATAAGTGATTACAAAAATGATTTTTATTTTGATAAAAAGCAGTGGTGTGCCATTTTTTGATGTAATAAAATTATATTTTGTTCAATATGAACAGTTCAAAAAAAGGTAGATGATCAATTTTTCCCATTAAATTTTAAACAAATGTATCCTATTTTGAAATATGTAAAAATGAATATACCATAAAATTTGTTTTTTTTTGGAAAAACTCAAAAATTTGCTACCATTTCAGTTAACGCCATCTAGCGGCGAAGACGAAAGTCAAAAAGTCAAAACCAAGTGAGCGATTTGTAGTGTAAATTATGCTCTTTCATATGAGCCCTAATTTGTTAAAATCGGTCAAGCGAAACGGGAGAAATCTTGGTTTGTTCAAAAAAAAAATTTGAACTTCCCCCACCGCTTTATTTTGATAGATAGAACAAAACATTTCAAACAGAAAGTGTAGGTGAATAGTCAGTAAATATGAAAATGATATCATCGATATATTTTCATCGGGAAAAATTCTATAAAAATCCTATTTTTCTACTTAGTGTTGTTTGTTACGCCCTCTAGCGGGCGTTTGACAAACTCGAAAATAATTTCCAGCAATTTCTCTTGGCAACTTTTATCATGAATTTTTTTTCTAAATCTATACGACCAATATCTTATGAGATATGGCCGCTCGCTACCCTTAATTGATCACCCGGTACATTCAGTTTAACCATAAACCATTGTCCATAAAAAGACAAAGGTTTAACCAATGAGAGAGGGACTGATCAACTGTTTGGCATTTTGTCTTATCGTGCTCATTAATTTCTCGTGACCTTGTATCGATCTCCTAGGGTGCGTTCACATACTTACTCCCAGAGTTGAAGATTAACAAAAACAGCGCAGAACAAAATAGCGCTGGACAAAATAGCGCCGCACAAAAATAGTGCAGAACAAAAACAACGTCGGACAAAATAGCGCTGGACAAAATAGCGCTGGACTAAAACAGTGCAGAACAAAATAGCGCTGGACAAAATAGCGCCTAGCAAGAATAGTGCAGAACAAAAACAGCATCGGACAAAATAGCGCTCGACAAAATAGCACTGCGACCTAATAACGCAGATTGTAATATCCTATTAAACTTTTTCTGGTGTAAATGTAAATGAAAATATAATGAAAATGTAATGATGATGAACATTGCATGAGTCCGCCTTTAATAATGATATTCTAGTTTTCTACACTTTGATCTGGGTCAGTTGGATGGGAATCGATATGTGTTGAATTATGATGAAACATATTAATTGCCATTTTAATTTGTTTTCCGTTCCTTATTTTCTGATATTGTTATAGACAGTTACACTTTGATCTCTGTCAGCTGGTCGGGAAGCGATGTTGAATTGACTTATGAAAACTATTATTATGACTATTATTTATGAAAAATATTTTATTCCCAATCATGCTAATTCGGCAATATAGTCAATTTTTATTAATAATATGGTAGTGAAATAATGAAGCATAGTTATTTTTTTTGTGGCGCTATTTTGTCGAGCGCTATTTGGTATAGCGCTATTTTGACTGACGCTATTCTGCTACAGAGCCGTTCTGGAGATACTTAGATTTCCTGGTCATGCACTTTCTTCTGACCATGTTTATTGTCGATCTTGCATGGAAATTACTAATTAACTGATATCAAAATATGCTGATGTTTGTGAAACTAAGCTTTTGTGTTCAAATTAAATTAGAAGTGATATACCGACTTTCACCGTAATCTATCACTTTCACAGAGCACAAGACATGTCAATAGGCTAACGCCAGAATTACAACTAGTTTTTAAACGAAAATAGTAGTTCAACAAAAACTTGCTGAACATAATTTTGTATACCCAGGAGATTGCCTTTAACATATTTGCTTCTTGAAGTTACCTATCAAAGATGAGAGTATTTGAACAAAAATGCCTATGTTCATAATATATCTTAAACTGACAGTGTACTTGTCAGACAGACGACGGGGTAAACGCCTCTCGTGTTGCGTTTGTGAATTATTTTTAATTTTTGTCTTAAATTTGGCTAGTAGTGGAAAAATTGTATATATACCATGGTGTTGAAGACATTTATAAACCTCGCACCTTAATCCGCTCAGGGCAAAATAATCCTCTCCTTGCGAAATAATCTTGGTGCTCGTGGTCAATAATAATAGTCTTCACTACCATGGTGTATAATATACTATTAATATAATCTGTACGTCCATACCAATATTATAAAGAGGAATGATTTGTATTTCTTGTATTTTTGTATGTAAAGAATGCAGTTTTGAGCAGTAGATAGGAATGAACTACATATAAACAGCTGGACCGATTTTGAAGACATTTTTTGTGAGAGTTTAAGTAAGTAGCCGGATGGTTTAGATTCACAATTAGTCCTGGTAGGTGGCGCTGCCATCGAATTCAAAACTCCTAAGCGGATAGGCCGATTTTGTTGAAATATTTCGCGTCTGCATGAGAAAGTAACTGGATGTTATTGATTCATTCAGGAAGAATGTCGAATTTTTGAGAAATACATTTTTTGTATCAAAAAATTAAAAATAGGTATTTTCTGATTTTTTCACCCCAAGTTAATAACAATGTGATTTTTTAATCAAAGTTTGTATAATCGGGTAAGATAAGACAGGACAACGTCTGTGGTGTCCGATAATATATAATTTAAAATTTTAGTTTGAAATGAACCAACAAAATAATAAATTTAAATCATGTATTCAACTTTTTTTCTACACTCCGTAGAAATCATAGCCCCAATTTTAAATAAACAAAAATCACGTCCAGACGTACCTACATACACACACACAGATATTACGTTTCGGTAACTCCAAACGATAATTGTCCAGTATACTGGTGGTCACTCGCCATCATCAGGTCACCGTCTATTTGCGGTGTCTTCTAAGTTACAGTAAACTCTATGGGTGGGGTAATGGACACTGAAGAACACCGAATGCTTCTATCGCGTGGGAAATGCACAGTAGTGGTTCGAAATACCTCTCACTTCTCCGCACACATACGTAGACGACGGTGACCATACCATACTCACCGCCTCTGCCCGATGAAATAATCCAGTCAGTGAGAATATCGAAAAGGGGTTCAATCAAAATGATCGGGCTTCGAATTTTGGAACATTTAACGCGAAATTATCATTTTCATGCATGTTATTCCTCTCTATTATGGAATTATTTGAAAGTATAAATGCGAGTTTTTTAATAAAATTTATAAATGGCTACTTTATAAAATACTCTTTCGCGCCATACTAATCCTGATGGAAATAGTTCCTCCAAATATCCAAATTATGAACAATCCAAATCTGCTCAGTGATCTTCAATTTTAAATCTAAGAGTCCAAAGACAACTGGAGAAGGAGAAATTTAGGAATTGAGCAGATAAAAAAGTAACAGAATCCATTGCTTGACACATATGTCATTCTTCGTAACACAACCCTTTAAATACTTGACTGGGTAAAAGACCTGGAGATTCTCCAGGTTCTAGATTACAGATACTATTCAGTACATGAAGGTCAAGCCCTGTAGGCTATTTCAATTTAAAAGAGATAGGATAAGACAGTTTTATAGCGTTCCTGTCTATTTGGAAACCACTTCCTATACTTATAATGAACCTTTAAGTCAGACTGCATCGAAAACTAGTCAAGTTGTGACAAAAAATTTGTTGAATACTGCAAACAAATCTTAAAGCAGCGCATTGAAAGATAGATTTTGTACTCTCCAAGGCTAATTTGATGGACCTGAACTACAAACATTTACGTCCAGTGATACATTTTCAAAAGTGATTATCTTTTGAACGTCACTTCTTGAATAACAGAGACAGTAAAGTGAATACAAAACCAAAAGATTCATGAGGCATAGTGCTACATTTTACTGTTATACCTTCCTTTGTAGTTTTTTCAATGTTATTTTTCTATTAATAGTAATAATTGCAAATCAGAAGCATGACAGATTGATAGACTCTATCTAATTGATGAATTTTACTATTTCATGAGACTTAATAAACCTCAATTTGAAAGTATTTTCTTGGCACTAATGCTACTTTATTTTTAAATGTTTTCTATACAAGCATATAAGGAAGTGGAAGTTTTTATTACTAGGAACAGATAAGTTACCAGATATAGAGTAACAAACCAATAACAGAAAAGCCGGCTTAAAGCTTTGAAACTTCTGTCTTATGTACAAAGAAAAGACTAACCAAATTTTGCTATAAGCTGAGGTCCAAACATCAAAAGATGAAATTTTCAATGGTTTTTCTAAATTATTGAACAATAAAATCACTGATCATTCCAAATATTTTTGTTCACGATAATTGACTATACCAGAACCTATAATCAACTTGTATTTGTTCTGTGATATTGTAGTAATAACTTTTGTTTCTGCAGAACTGGTCTCACTTGAACTCCAAGATTAAGATAATCTGCTCATTATTGGCTATCAAAGAAATCTAAAGATTTGCTTGAGCTTAGCAGAGACATTGAGTCAGTGGTTTTGAAGCAAATGAAAAATGAGCTATAAAGATAAAGGGAGCTGCATAAATTGAAAAAGTTTTAAAACGGATTATTTGAAATTGCAGCTAATAGATCATAAGCAAAAGCAGACAACAAATTTGTGTCTTATCTTTTCACCAGATTTTTGTTGATTTTCAATATTTTAGAACCTGTAAAATGAAGAATCTGAAGTCAAGTCAAATTATGGTCAAAATAAACATTTTGAGATAATTCAGAGGCTTGTGAAACCTTTTTCTTTTTTCCTCCAAAGCTTTACCTTCCCTTCATTCTCTTTATGTCTCGATGAAATTTACCTTCTCATGTTTTCACTAACTGTACAGGTCATGAGGAAAGTACCTCAAATACGAATCAAAGAAATAAACTTTGATGCCTCCTCAGGATGCAACTTTATCTTAATTTTAGACTTTTATGATTTTCTGGTAAGTCGTAAGCTTTTTATAATTTGGCAGGTACCTTGCTACTACTTTTATGAGAGTTAGTTTTCCATTAAAACCTTCATATTTTATCAGTGTTTGAACAGAAGTACTATAATCTATAGACAAATTAATTTGAAAAAAGGTAGAACGTGTCGCGGGACACACGGTAGGAACTTTAGTTCCTTTCAAGCAAAAAGTATGTAATACATTTGACGTTATAGATAAACGATTTGCAAAGCCTCGGTGGCCGAGTAGTAAGCAAACCAGACTCTCACGCGGTAGACCCGGGTTCGATTCCCCGTGAAGATGTTTTTTTTATTCTTAATTTTATTTTCAAATAATTATTCTGCTTGGTATTAATAACGACAACAGGTGAACGTTTGAAATATTCAGCAGAATATTCATTATTATAGATAATGGTACGGTACCCTTCATAAGGGAGTCCGACTAGCAACATCTACTTATAACAGCATCGTATATTTAAAAAAGGAAACCGTAGCATTATACAAATTGGACATTCAAGAACTGTACGTTTACCACAAAATTAGTGGAAACATGAAATTAAATTGTTAAATTTTTATTAGAGTTTATAGAAATTTTTATTTTCTAGATTTTTTCTTAAGTGGGTCGTAGAAAAAATATGCTGCTCGACTCGTGTGGATTGTCCATATCGCACTTGAACGATTGAGGACTCCGCCTACGGCGTCGTGCACATAACTAAGGCACTAAGGCACATAACTAAGCAACGTAACATAACGTAGCGTAACGTAACGCGTAACGGTCAGATCTTTTGCGTCGCGACCCCTGGTCACTGAAACATAACTTGACGTAAAGAACTAAAGTTCCCAAAATATTTTTTCAGACTGAAATTCTTATTTTTCTTACTTCCTGGCTCAAATTTAATACTCATCCTTCCCTTGATACTATTTCCATTGAAACAAAAACATTTTACGTGTGCTTCTTCAAGTATAATGATGTACTTTATTCACCCGTGGATAATGGGTGTGGATAATAGGTGTGGATAATGAAAAGGTCACATAACACATAATATTGAAGATTATTCATACAAACGACACAATATATTAAATAAAAATTTTCCTGGCTCAAATTTTACTCATCCTTTTCTTGATACTATTTCCATTAGAACAAAAAGAATTCAAATAGATCTGTGTAATTATCAGTCCAACAGAACTTTATTTCTGAAAAATCCTGTGTTTTAAAACCGCTGAGTGAATACCAATTTGATTTTATTAGTTGTCAGAATTTGAACAATTAACATTTTTAGCTTTTGCGACTGGTCTAAACAGAACGAAACAACGCAACAGCGAGTGATAAGTTCTGGGTCTTCTGATTCACAATCAGCACTGCGGTTGCATAAACATAATTATTATAATAATCATAATTGGTCTTTATTCGACCATAGAAAAAAATTGGTGGTTTCAGGAAATGTGCCGTTTGTGTGTAGGAAGAAGATTTGTAGCTGTTAACATCCATTTTTATTACCTTCGCTCATTCAAGAATAAATCTTTTATTGCACAACGACTTTATGAATTAATTCCAACTTCTGATATGTTTCGTTTATAAATATTTATTGCAGCACATGGAATTCTATATTAAATGAAATTATAGACTGTAATAATAGAAAGTTTCTTTCTAAACTGAACACTAACAAATTTTTAAATTCGCAGATGTAATCAATTATTTTTTAAATTCAAAATAATCCAGCTCTCTAATTAGTTGGACTTCAATTAATAATATAAATATTGATTTATGATGTTAGCAAATGTGATTATTAACCTACATAATTAAAACAATGGACGAATACTGAATTAATTAGTTCTTTGGTGAAATATTAATTAATTATTTTATTTGCAATACAATACAATAGATAATAATGAAGAATAGAATAAATAAATGCTAAAAGACTGAGAGATAGTTTCTGATTTACATAGTAAAAGTAGGTAATGTTGCCCTTCCATTGAATCTTGACATTGAATATTTGAAGAAACAATACAAAAAACAAAGACTTTGACAGCGAAAAATGTTTGTCCCAGATTAGATAACAAGGGGAACCATTGGCCTTACCATACTGCGACCAAATAAGATCTGAGAAAGCCTTTTATCCGAGTCCCAAAAATATTTGTCATCAATTATACCACACAATATTAGAAATATTACTTACATATACACATAGATTCAAAAGTTTTGCATCACCTTCTTCGGATGCGAAGGAATTTTTTTGCGCTAACAATTTTTTGTTGTCTTGTTTATCAATGTTTACCATTTCAATATGTTCCATATTTTTTGCAATATACAGATGTTTACAGTTTTTTTGTAAGATAACATTTTTAGTGCGATCATTTTAACATTCAAGGCATTTGATTTTTACGATTTTAAGTATAAACATGAATCGTCGAGTTATAAGTAAGATTGACCGTGCAAGAATAGTGGCTTTAGTTGAAGAAGGTCATTCTCAAAGGTTCGTGGCAAACAGAGTTGGCGTTTGGCAAAGTGATGTGTCTAGTGTATGGAACCGGTATCTTCAGACCAATTCTCTTCGTGATAGACCTAGAAGCGGTAGAAGGCGTGTTACTAATGAGCGGCAGAACCGCTATATCCACGTAACTATCCGAAGAAACCCGACCATGGCAATACCAGCACTCCAAAGAGATATGAGACATGCGTTGGGAGTTCAAGTATCGATCTCGACATTACGAAGACGAATACTTGCGACAGGTTTGAGGTGTCGCCGACCAATAAGAGTGCCCAGACTACAACCTGAGCACAGAGTTCGCCGACTACAGTGGGCTCAAGAACACGCGGCCTTGCCTGAAGAATTTTGGAATTCGGTGTTTTTTTCCGACGAGACAAGGATTTGTTTGGTACAAGATAGCCATCGAATACGTGTGTGGCGGGATCCAACGAGAGTTGCTCAGATTGCCCATGCTCGCCCCGTGCTCTTCAGAGGAGAAAGTGCTATGTTTTGGGCTGGTATCATGTTAAATGATCGCACAGAATTAATTCATGTGGAGGGAACGATGACTGGTGATAGGTATCTCAGAGAGATTCTACATCGTCACGTGAAACTATGGCGAGCAGCTGTTGGCAATTCCTTCGTTTTTATGGACGATAACGCCTCATCGGACCAGAGCTGTAAATGAGTATCTTGAGTATCTGAAGGGATCAATCGTTTGAACTGGCCTGCCCTATCTCCTGACATGAATCCCATAGAACATGCTTGGGACATGCAGAAATCCACCCAGGAGTTTACAAGAGCTTGTTCATGCGGCCTAAGAAGAATGGTGAAATATTCCTCAACAGAATATCAATAATTTGGTAAACAGCATGGGCAGGCGACTTCAAGCTTGCATAAACTCCAGAGGTGGAAATACTCTTTATTAAAAGTTCTCATGCAGGTTCTCACTTAACCTTTTCTTTAAAAAGAATCAATTTGTATTTAATTTATTTAATTTCTAAGAATACTTTTTATGTTTAAAGCAAGTTTATTATTGGATAATACAATTTTTTGACAAATATACACGTTTTTTTTATTGAAACTAATTATTTGATTAATCTCTGATTCATTTATAATGAACACATTTTTTTTTCGGAGATTTAGGGTGATGCAAAACTTTTGAATCTATGTGTAGTAAATATGATATAAAAATTACTAATAATCGGAAATATACCAGTTTCCATTGGAAATTACTCCTAAATTTTAAAATAAAATTCAAATTTCAATGCACTTTCCGACCACAACCCGAGGATTTCCGAACGCTACCGATGATACATGTGATCTCATATCTCTTGTGTTTGCTTATGTCAATATGGCCGGTATTGCATTAGTTCTACTATTTGTATTATATTACGCCAATGGCATTCCATTTTTTGTCAAATGCAATCCTCAAAAAAAGTTTGGGGGTGGAAAGGGATCAGACCCCCTCTGAAAGTCAATAATAAATTAAAATCAATGAACCCTATTACTTCCAGGTAATGTGTTATGGTATAGTTGTCTGATATGAATTTTCATATATTTATCTTACACAGTTTTGAAGAAATGAATTTAAATTTTCCAATAAATAACCCATTTTTCTATGCACTTTTATATACAATAATGTCCCCCTAAGTTGGAATCATATGGAAAACTTTTTTATTATTAATTTTAGGAAGAAAATTCATTCTTCATAGAAAGTTCTGCATTATCTAAAACCTAGAATACAGTCATCAAATATCAAATTTTTTAGTCGTATATAGGGTTTGTCAAAAAATGTTAGTTTCACAAAGTTGATCAGAATTAAAAACTACGATTAAACATGTAATTACATCCATTTAAATCGAATTTTCAGATTATTTTATTTTTTACAATGTTTCTATTTTGAATGAACATGTATCTCTTGTTATTACGAAACACATGATAATCTTTTAGGTTTTCCATGTTTTTTAAAAATATTACATTTTTTTTTTATTCTGTTATTTAACGTCGGTAGGTATATTTCTGCGACTAAGGCTAATCACCGACGCAGGGAGCACTCTACCCCTAACCGGAAATTTTGGCGAACCCACTAGTGTTCCAACCAGTGGTAGTGTTCTTTAACGAGCCCAACATCCATGGACTCGGTACCTCGGTTTTACGTCTCCTCCGAAAGACGGCATATCTACATTATACCTCGTGCTCATTGGTATAATGCCTGCGAGCTGTGATATGCTACTCACCCTAGTAGTCTAAAGTGTTTCGCTGCAGGCTGAACGGGCCCTATACGATGGTTTTCCCTGTCATGGTCACCCATCCAAGTACTAACCATGTCCGACCTTGCTTGACTGTAATTATCGCAACAAACGCGTTCCACTACAGTGCTGGTTCGTCGCCCAAAAATATTACATTTAAAACGCAGAATAAGTGCATATTCATTTATTTTGCAAATAATAAAACACATTCAAACACTAAGTTATAAAATCAACATCATATTAATGTTAGAAACAAACAAATTTAATTTTCATTCATTTATTTATTTTATTTATTCTTAATACAATATCCAACGGGACACGCCCAATTCCAGGATAAGGTGACAAACACAAATATGTTCTACATAACAAAATCAATGATAGAGAAAATAATTGATTGAACAAACCATATTAACATGCATGCATAGGACATAATGAACACACACTGAAAAAAAACTTTTAGAACAAGAAAAAAAAAGTGTGTGTTCAGCATGCCTATTTCAGCTTTGAAATGGATATACAAAATTACAAACTAACAATGTTATAACTCCTCTGTGAGAATTAGATTTTAGTAGTTAAAAATGCACGTTTAATTGTGGACAATTGACAGTTTAAAATATCTATTTTTGTTTCGATATTTGAATAATTATAAATCATCTTATATAAAGGAGACGACTTATATACGTTTGTCCTGTAATTGTTCTGATCATACCAATGCTTCGACATATCCAACTTTTTTTCGGACCATTTTTCGATATTGTCAAATTAAAGGGTACCTACTTTACTCTTGAGTAAAACTCATATTCTTTGACAAACCTCGTATACGGCTGAAAATTTTTATATTTTAAGCCTGTTGAAGCCTGATTTTAGATAATGCAGAATTTTTTATAAGGAATAACTTTTTTCCTAAAATTAATAACAAAAAAGTTTTCCATTACACTCTGAAAAAGGATTGTTTGGTCGAAGTAAAGGTATTTGTTTGAAAATGATTTGTTTAGAATTAACAATTTGTAATAAATGCAAAAGAATTGAGTGTTCAATTAAAAAATTAAAATTGTTTGAATTGAAATAATAAATTGTTTGCAATTAGTATTTGGATAACATTCTTCCAAATATTGCAATTATTTAACTTAAAGAATTTTCATTTACGCTGAAAACGGTTGGTTTGAATTGAACAATTACATTTATTTAATAAAAATTTTATAATAATAACAAATGTTGTTTAACTCAAAGCAATAGGTGTTGAATGAAGAAATTTGAACTGTTTAAATATAGATTATGAATTGTTTGAAATTAAAGTTTACATTTATTTGTTTCAAATATGGCAATTATTAAATATAAAGGAAATATTTGTTAAATCAAAATATAAAATTCTTATAGATAATGAATCATTGCTTTGAAAGTATAGATGCCATAATGTTATTCTACATTGTTGCATATAATTGGTTCAAAGAATATATTTCTTTGAAATTAAAAACATTTCTAAATTCTTTGTTTTAAAGAAATTAAACACCCAATCACGAGCATTGAAACGTGAAAACCTCACCCCTCTCGTCATAGTAGTAGTTGGACTATGGTTGGACTGCAGATAATAAGTAAGTAGGTAGGTACTCGGCCCTTGTCTCTGTACTCGGTGTGTTTATATCGTGGACCGTAGGTATTGTATGCATACGATCAGAGACAAAACCCGTTACAATTTCAATTTATTTATATTATGGTGTTTTGTATGGATTGTATGCATACAACGGTTATTTTTTAAAATTTAACATTCACTGCCAAGTCACAGATTAAAAAAGATCTCTTCATTAACCTGTGGAAAAGTTATGGATTTACTGGATGTGTGTGAATTGTCCCACCTAAGGGTGTGTTTTGCTGCTATGTATATATTTGTGTTTTGAGTGGCAATCATAGTATCCCAGTACAAAACTAACCGGGTCAGTTGTCTACATAGATTAATCCTTGAATTCGTCTCTATGTATGTAGGTACTTTTTAAGTTTTGTATATTTCGACAGGTGTTTACAAGTAGTAGTGAACTCAAAATCAATGATTCTATGTTTGTGTTATATAATTCTTCAATAAATATGTTTGGACAGAGAGCAAGACTTTTCACTTAAATTACCTTTTCAGTAATTTGTTTTTAGTTTTGTAGAACTTTGTCAATGCTGCACAAACACTCTTTAATATGACTCATTATGAAAATACATAATAAAAGGATTATTAGATTTACATCCATTAAACTAAACAACTCGAGTTTGCACAAAAGAAATTATTTTGAAATTTTAAAAAATGTATTGTTCCATTTAAACTTGTAGTTGTTTAAAATAAACAACTCAAGTTTCAAAACAAGAGATGGTCATAACGTTTTGAAGAAATTAATCGTTTATATTAAAATATTAATTGTTTGAAGTAAACAGCTTGGAGTTTGGATTGAAGATATAATTTCCTGAAACCTGATCACCTGAATGTTTATATATAACACTACAATTAGTTTGAATGATACCAAACTCTTGTTTGAAATTTTAAACAAACCGAAATTTTAACTTAACACCTCTGTTTGGTTGACTCTATACAAACTTCAGATTTGTTTATCCTAAAAAAATTTTCTTTTATTCAAGAAAATCTTTTTCAGAGTGTATGATTCCAACTTAGGGGGACATATTGTATATATAGGTGTTCAATCTGAATCACATGTTTTTTGGTTGCTTCAATAACGTCGTGAGATCCTGAGGATCAAATGAGTCGCTAGTGAAGTTGAATTATATCTTTACTCTAAATATTAGTCACATCCTCAATTATGCTAACAAAATAAGTTGATGATAAATTTCTTGAACGAATCCAATGTTACTATTCAAATTGAGCCAAAACTCTGTGGCAAATACAAGTGGCGTAAAGATGTTAGTATTTTTATTCGAGTTGACACCTACAATAGATACTGCATCCTATAGGGTGTCCCAAATGCTGGTGACCAACTGCCTAGAAGAAGATATCCATACAATCCTCGATCCCCAAAGTTAACAAAAAATGGTTATTTACGTAACTAGTTATGAAAAGAGCGATATTGTTCAACTAGCGTAATATTTGTAAAAACGAGCGCATGCGAGTTTTGCAAATTACGCGAGTTGAACAATGTCGCTCTCTTCATAACGTGTTTACGTACAACGATTTATGTAATTCCGCGCTTTTATAATATTCAACAAAATCTTCAATTACAATGGTAATATTAAAGTAGATTCAAATGGTGTTCGAAGTATTGTTACTATGAAGTATCAACCCAGAAAATTAACTTACTTTGAATAACAGTGTCCTTAATGATGTTGTTTTCAATGTTTATAAATCTTAAGATACTATTGAATTAAAATATTGGGTAATTGTCAGATTAAATAATTAGGGAATCCAGAGACCTGTCAAATAAAATTTAATATGGCGACACAGGGCAAACAAATGTAATTTAATACATTGTAGACCGTGGATTTTGGTATACATAAGTGTTTATTTTGGAGAAAGGTGCTTTTATTTTGCTTTGGTGTCTCTATACTAATAATATACAATAAAAAGTTCAGTTTTATAAAACTTTTGAGCTGGGTATATCAATTTAGGACCAACTTTTGGTTGTGTACCTATATAAGAACATTATTTTTTTGTAAGTGGTTTTCAGACTATCAAGAATTAGATATTATTTAATATTTACGGGTAAGTACACACTGACTAAAACATATACAATATTATAATGAAAGTGAAACTTTTATGAAATTGCTGGCATTAAAATTTCACTTGCTTGAATTGGAAAATATCACCTGCAGTATTTAACTTTTATGCTTACGGATTTCAGGAGTGAAACACCTACTTCAAAATGCCAACAACTTGTATTGTAGTCGGTTGTGGGAGCCGTTCAAACCGAGACCAAGTAAGCTTTCTTAGGGTCCCAGCTGTTTTATAGAACACATTTTTGGTGCACAAGAATGAATTAAGTAAGAAGCGTAGAGAAATGTGGTTAGCAGAAATCAATAGATGATTCAACAGAATCAAAAATCAAATATCAGGCAGGCTGTATGTAGCAGGCATTTTGTTCAGTTTTGTTCAATAACAGTATTTATAAAAACTGAGAAAACTGATATATTCTAAATAAAAAATATTAATCAAATGAACAATATACTAAACACTAATAAAATATACAAAATTGAAGCAAAATATACTAATAAATTCGACTAAAAAGTCTTGAGCACTGTTTATGACTGAATAGACAATACAAAACTAACCTATCTGTCTAAATTGTTTGCCCTGCACGGCCATATTGGGTCACGTGATCTGGATTGCCTAATAGAATAATTGTCAGTATTGACAGTAATAAATTATTCTTCTGTAAGTTCCTTGTGGCATTATTTATTATTTTTTCCCTTATTTTTTTTTATTTCGACGTTTCGGTAGCGCTCCAGCTACCGTTGTCAAAAAATAAAAAACATTATTGTGGTTTGATTCCCAAAAAATAAGGGAATAAATTATCCTTTGAAACTAAAACAGTTACGTAAAGTTTTTACATAACTACTTTTTATCACTTTTCATAACTGATATATGAAGGTTATGAAAAATGTGACGTTACCTAACGTCAAGGAGTGACTTAAAGTGTCACATTTGAAAGCGGAATTAGATAAAATTAATTAGGATAATCAAATGGGTGCTTCAAGAGGAATTTAAAAAATATGGCAAACTTTTGGTGACCGGTTTATTTTATTAACTTTCCTGCTGCAATTTTTTCCAATTCTATATTTATTATAATTTTATCACACCTATGACGGAAACATGCAGCAGCCTTTCTACTTATCGCACGTTACGCAGAAAAATATATAGCTAGGTAAAATACCGGGTATTGTGTATAAAACCATCTGTCAGACTTTTATGGGGGATGATATCATAAATACATATCATCATGTATAATGTGACAGTGCCGCTTAAGCGTGTATGTCACTATATATCAAGTCAATTTTAGAACAACAAAATTAAGAAAGTTTTCTATGAAAAGAATGCCGACAAAGTTGTAAAGTTAATAATCAAAGTAAACATTGATAAGAGAAGAATTTATCATCTTATATTGTACAATTCCAGTGAAAAATATCTCGGAATAATTTAAATACCTTAGGTGACTACGAAGTCGGGATTGATAAAGGAATATATTTTTTTTATGGAAAAATTGATGTTTTTCTATTGAAAAATATTGCTAGACACACCAAGGTGGTGAAGACTATTATTATTGACCGAGCACCAAAATGAGGTGCAAGGCTTATAAATGTCTTCACCATGGTGTATATACAATTTTTTCCACTACTAGCTAAATTTAAGACAAAAATTAAAAATAATTCACAAACGCAACACGAGAAGCGTTTACTCAGTCGTCTGACTGACAAGTACACTGTCAGTTTTCGATATTGGGCGGAGTAGAATTCGATGAGACCTCTGGCGGAAAAAAATGTAACTAACGCAACGAGTAAAATAATTCGTTTTGCATTGCTTTTATATTACATTCAAGTCAACGTAATTACCGTAAATTCGTACTTTATTTGTTTAATTTTGTTCCAGTGACAAGTTTAAAACTGTGTTTTTCTATTTTACTCAACTGTCATCATTTCTGAGGTAATATTCTTATATAATCAGAGATATTATGGAAGAGGTTATGTTATTCTATTTTTTGTTTTCATTGCAGATTAAAGAGAAAATAAGTCGGTATTAAAGATTTAAAATATTACTCAATACAAACCTACCATCCCTGCAACTTTTGTAGATATAATGATATCAAAAATAAAATAAAAACACGAAATCAGACCTAAAACTAAACAGTTAATTGAACGCTTGTTGTACTTTTCACTCAATACAAACCTATCTCCCCTGCAACTTTTGTAGATATAATTAATTATAATTAATTAGTAGATATATTAACTTAACAGTTAATTGAACGCTTGTTGTACTTTTCACAAATATCAACCATACATATTACTCCAAAAATAAAAATATTAGAAGTCAAAATTTAGTTTAACAACACAAAATACTAAAGCACAATCATAGAAAAAGCAAAAGTTTTACAAAACACACACTGAAAATAACTAAAACAGCAAAATAAAACCACTTAAATATCAAAGGGCTTATATGGCAGCTGATTTGTTTTACTCGTTGCTAAGATGACATTTCAGAGCGCCATCTATCGAATTCTACTTTTCCCAATATTATGAACGTACTCGTTATATCATCAGTCATTATTGGTTGAGCGCGAATTTTAAACTAATGAGATTTTTATTCAAATAATTTTATCATGATGGGTAATTTTAAGCAGCAAATATGTTAAAGACAATCTCCTGGGTATACAAAATTATGCTGCACAAGTTTTTGTTGAACCAATATCACTGAATTGTAAAAAAACATTTGAATTTGTCCATTATTGACCTAGGTTAATAATAGAAAAAATCATTAACTACTAATAGAGAAATTGGATTTCTCAGTTGGCTAGAAGAAGCAGTAATTGTCAAATTTACAGCTAGTAGTGGAAAAATGATATTTGTTTATATCAAGGACAAAAACCAATTAACCCCAATAAAAGATAAGGTGACAGTTTCATGATAACATCCATATAGACAATATAAGGAGATCGAACCCAATTTTTTTATCATGGTAGAGGGCGCCAATTTAAAACCCGTACCAAAACATTTGATGGCGAAACAATAAGAAATAAAACAATAGGGAATAGAAAAATGATGTCATATTGGTTGCTATATCCTTTGACAGTTCGCGGTTCACATGTGAGGTAAGTAAGTGAGATTAGTATATAATAGTATATTAAAGTGTAAGTGGATATTAAGTGCACTTTGAAATTATAAATACCGGTCTATAACTACTACAATAATAAGAAATGGAAATCATAGATGGAAACGTCAACTAAATGTCAAATGGTTGAGTTCGTGACGTATATGATGTACACCTTGCGTTGTCATGGAAATGAGAGAAACATAAACTAATTTGTATTTTGATGGAAGTTCAACCTTATTGAGTTCTGTGAATGTCAATAGTATTAATTTTAATACCATTTCCTAAGATTTGAAAAATGGAAATATTAATATTTCAAACAATACCAACGGCACTTTCCATTTTAATTTATAAATTTGACATTGTTAAATATCGTTCGAATAAAAGTTTTAACGTTACAAACTACTACTGTCAGATCAATAATAAAAAAATTGACATTTAGACATGATTTAGACCATAGATTTAGACTTCGTTTCTCGAGTTGTTGATGTTGCCACGGTAACTTTAAAACACGCGCGTGCTAAAAAGTTCGATTAAAACACGCTGAGGCGTGCTTTATAGTATATTATTAAACGAGCAATTTATAATGGCCATTATTCACGCTGGGTGACGTTTGCGTCCCGAGCCGCAGGCGAGGGGCGCAAGTCACCCGAATAAATGCAAGTCACCCGAATGAATAATGGCCATAAATTGCGAGTAGAATACTATACTTTGTCCACGACCCTTGATTTCTTCATTAAATAAAAGTCAACTAACCTCCAGTTCATGAATTATAATATGTAAACATATCTTTCGATTTTTCTGGCAGCAGTCCTATAGTCGCTTTTTTTTATTTCAGTTGGTGTACAAGAACGTTCATTTCCACTATCCGAATTCAATGAATTCATCGTTGCAGTAATATAGCAAGTTCGTAACAATTTGGTATTACTAACGTCAAAATTAAATAATTTGACATATATAGAGATGGCCGATACCGTGTAAAGTATCAATACAACGTACCGTTATAAATATATTGTTTTGAAATACTTAATACTAGAAGATGTCGTTATGAAAAGTATCAATACTAAAGATTTCGATATTTTATCGATACGATATATTTCAGAAACAAATTTCCTGAACAAAATACACAGATTTAAAAGTTTATTTCATATTGTACCCCCATCTCTAGTCGTGAATTATGAACCATAATACACTCCAGTGTATTATGAACCATAATTCACTCTAGTAGATATATGGGTACCATATACCTTTTGTTAGGAGGTAAAATATCGACTTATTATTAGATGGTCGTGGACAAAATAGGTAAAATGGTTTACCAATAAAAAAAAAATGATTTTGTAGATAAGAAATTTATTCGATCAGTCACAATAATCTCAAAATAACAGTAAATCAGCTACGAAAACTTGTAACAGAATAGGGAAATGGTTTTAGAGGTGTAGGATGACGCCCAAAGCCTTAAACCATAGTCTTTCTGTTCAATAACAAAAATTTGGTATTTTTGAATTAAATTGAATTCAATCCGTATTTTCGTTTTAAAAAAGGTGCCCCACAATCCATATCGCCATATTTTTTAACAATCTTAATATTTTTAGTTATCACTTCGAGTATTTTTGTCGTAAGGAAGTTTACTATTTGACAACTGTCATATACTTATAAGCTAAATAAGGTTATTATTGTTACTGATTTGGAATAGTTCAGATGTACTAGTGGTGACACTGCGGTGAAAAAACAAACAAACAAAAGACGATTTTGAGTACAAATTTTGTCAGTTTTGTAAATTAATCGAGAAAATGCAGAACAAATGCTTCATCAAATGAAGGACGAATAACAATAATACATTCTGGATCAGAAATTGGGTGGTTTCCAAAAGTATTGGTGGGCCGGGTACGATTCAATGAGACATCTGGTGGTAAAAATTGTAACTGTCGCAACGAGTAAAATAATTCGTTTTACATTGTTTTTGTATTATATGCAAGTCGACGTAGGTAATTACCGTAAATTCGTACTTTATATGTTTAATTTTGTGTCAGTGACAAGTTTAAAACTGTGTTTTTCTATTTAACTCAACTGTCATCATTTCTGAGGTAATATTCTTAATTAGAGATATTATGGAAGAGGTTATGTTATTCTATTTTTTGTTTTCATTGCAGATCCTAGAGAAAATAAGTCGGTAATAAAGATTTAAAATATTACTCAATACAAACGTACCTTCCCTGCAACTTTTGTAGATATGACTATATCAAAAATAAAATAAAAACACCAAATAAGACCTAAAACTAAACAGTTAATTGGACGCTTGTTGTACTTTTCACAAATATGAACCATACCTATTACTCCAAAAATAAAAATATTAGGAGTCAAAATTTAGTTCAACAACACAAAATACTGAAGCACAATCAAAGAAAGAGCAAAAGTTTTACAAAACACACACTGAAAATATCTAAAACAGCAAAATAAAACCACTTGAATATCAAAGGGTTTATACGGCAGCTGATTTGTTTTACTCGTTGCTAAGATGACATTGACATTTCAGAGCGTCATCTATCGAATTCTACTTTTCCCAATATTGTGTCAAGGGGCAGAAAATGAGCTTTAGCAGCCAAAGAATATTAAATGCACGAGCAAGCGTATCGAAACGAAGGCAGCTGATACTTGAGGGATGCTAAAGCGTTTCTTGCATGTGTGATACACATTTACAGAATATACCAAAAACTATGAGAATATAACAAGAAACTTTGTTTAATTAAAAAGTTAACGTGAAACGTCAAAGTATCGAGTTGCAGAAAATGGAAAGCTTGAAAAATCCTTAAAAATCCGCCCTTGGGCTACTGGACAATACTTCCCGTCTCATTTTTGGCGTTCATTTTCGGTAAAAAAAGCGAAAAAAAAATTTAGCGCTATAAATTATCTCAGCAATAGCTGATAACTCATCTTAAACCAAATTAGTGTCTAAATAATCTTCGTCCTTCAACTAAGTACCTAAACTATAAATGCGATTGGATTTAAGTAAATTTTTTCTTCCTTCCTCAAGAACCGGTAGGTATTATTAGTTGGCTGTCCTATGAGAACATACGCCTCACATGGCCCATCAGAGGGGAAAAACAGTAGCAACATTGGACGGCTACCGGGTACATCAATGCCGCTTACCGTATTGGTTCGTCGTCGCACATGCCCACATACTCGCCTTTAAAACATACCGCGATGGCGTTCTATTAAAACATGCTCAAAAAATTTTGTTGAGAACTTCAACAAAAATAGGCCGGGTATTGATTAGACATTATATATTATATTAGTTAATATATAGTGCATGTCTACGTGACGTCACAAACTATTTTGACAACAGCCCTGTGGTAAAACAATAAACAAAGCGTTCAGAACACGTGGTACTTAATAGTGAGGTTATGCTGATTTATAATGATATATCGTGTTTGAGTTTAGTTGGTTTTGCTTCAGTGTACTTTTAAAGTTATTTCAATTGTTGAGCTTGCATATTTAATAATATATAATATAGATAATAGTTGTTTGTTGTTTGATAATTTTTCATCGTGTCTATTGTTTATTGTTTTACCACAGAGGTATTGTCAACTGTCAATTATCGTGGACATGCCCTATAGTGAGTACAACTTAAAAAGTACCAAATATTATGGCAATAAAATTTTAATTCCCAAGAGTATTTTTATTTTAGGAATTGGTAACAATGTGACGTATTGCTTACGGTATGTTGGTAATGAACTGTGAGCATTTAAAGTTAGGTTAAGAAATTAGAGCACATCTTAAAAACTAACGAACTGCTTTGTGCTTGTAGATACGTATTGATCAGAAAATGACTCACGAAAATTGAACGTCTGGTGGCATTTTTGGTCCTTAATTGAGTCTAAAGCTTTCAATAAATGAATTATAATAGCAGACTGAGTAGTTACAAGTACTGGAGCATCATATAGATATAACAGTGTTGGAATTGATCGTATTCCTGAAGAGAGAATGTTTGTAGTTAAGAATTACAAGCCGTAAATTTGGAGTTCTATTCCACAAATGCAGTATTTTAAAAATTCCTGCTCCAAACATGACAAAAAAGACATTACAAATACAAATTCGAAAATTCAAAACAACAACGCGAAATTATCTCTATTTAGTCAACCATAGGTTCGTTCTATGTAGCATTAGCGCAAGTGCCGTATTTCTTTCGGGCTCCAACTGATTGTAGTATCGTTGTGTCCTTGGGATGGTTCAAAAACTACCTTCTGGAAGTGGAGAGGAAGTTGTGTCCATCCGTAATTTGATTTTGCGCACTCTACAGTACTCGATACGATTCCAGATCGGTTTCTAAATGCTAAATGCTTATATTTGATGTTTAATATTTAAAATGGAAACAGTAAACATCTCAGAATAAACGTTGATTCAATATCGCGATCTTGAAATATACAACAATGCTAGGTACCTATTTTATTTTTCTTATTATTACTATTGTTATTAAAACACTGTAGCTTCTTTTTGGTTGATTGATGATTGAAAACCATTTAGTAATACACTGCAACACACTCGATTGAATTGAAGTCTGTTTTATGACAGATTGACATTACGAAATATTTATAATTTAGGGAAAAGAAATTGTACTGTGGAGCAGTTATTAATTGGTAGTAAAATATATTATTCAAATACTGGCCTAAATCATTGTTGCAGTAACTTGACCTCTGAACCGGCAGGAGTAAGGGCAGCTCGCTACTAAAAGCCCAGAGGGGCTTTCCCAGCATTCCACCTATGGCCCTGGGAAGTTCTCAAGATGAATCACATATTTCTTCGGCGGCTAAATGTGGTATACTGTAGGAGCGTTTCATTTTATATGGCCGATGTCTGGAGGGCATTTTCTATATAATTTTTTTTCGTTGAATTGGTTATGGGCTTCACACTGTGAAAAATGCGTTGAGATACGCAGATGAGCCCGTAATTTGCGATAATG
>CAJUYH010004592.1:0-26536 GCA_910591685.1 Galerucella tenella
GTTAAGCCGGACCTGCATTATCTTTTTGGAGATGCTTTTGATGGAGTTTCTAGGTAATGTTTATTAAGTGTACCAAATCTCAAAGTAATATACAGGGTAACTCGGAAGTTATGAGGTTCGAAAGAAATAGTATAAATTTATAAAACACCCTGTATCTCGGTTATAAAGTGCAGAAGACACATTAAATATAGGCTTTTAAGTTTTTCGATTTTAAATGTAGAGTAGATAATATGGATAAAAAACGTGTCCCATTGATTGCGCTTACATTGGGAAAACAGTTGCTTGAAGGGATAGGTACATTCCGACGCAGAAAGCGAGTCGGAAAATGAAATAAAAATCTCTTTAATATCCCAAATTTAGTCAAAGCTACAACCGCGAAAAAGAAGACATCCAAGGTGTAAAGATTACTTTGAAGGAGTTATTCCCAGCTATAAGTACTTTCAAGGAGTTTCAAATGAATTTTAGAATATTCATAACTAGCCTAGGTCTAACATTAATGAATCTGGCACCAAGAGTTTTAAACAGAAAAATTTTAAAAACCCTTTAGGCACGCCAATCTACCACAAATAAGTTTAATAATATTTTAAATTTGTGTAGGAGAAGGAAATTAATTTATTTTTAAATTAAAAATTCAACATACCAATCTAAATTCTAACCACAAAATATTCAAACCAAACTGACAGGTGCGATTTCTAACCGAGTCGGGACTGGTGTAATTTGAGCGTCGCTCGAGTGTCGCTCTAAGGAGTTCTCGGACTGTGGGGGAGTACACAACAAGAAGACGCTCCAGAGTTCTCGGACACAAAAATAAGTGAATTTCATACTAGTGCGATGTTCTCGAACTCAGCCCAGCTCTCAACTCGCGGCGTTTCAAACGTTAGGTATAGCATATGCAGTGTGACGTCACAGGTAACCACGCCCCGTTTGCGTTCAATCCAATTTCTTTAATAAATTTGAGGGTTTAAACGTTCGCGGAAAAATCTAAAATTTTTGGAATCTGTTTAAAATGAGTTTTAGTTTCTCTTATTAAATAAAAAAAAATTTTCTTGAACAAGCCCATTGCTATTGTAGGAATGGAATACCATGGATTGGAATATAATCCTTAATTAAATCAACGAACATTAACATAGTTAATGTTCGTTGATTAAATTTAAGGTATGCCTCGTTTAATGCACGCAGTCGTTAATGGAAGAGGGGGTAATAAACTTTATTAACGATCATATTTTTTCCAATAATATTCCTTCTTTCAATAACAATACTCGAGATTCGTATAAAATCTACAGTTACCGTTTTTAAATAGGAAATCATAACGGAAATACATTATTGTGTCGTCTGATTTGATAGCTGATCCATATATTATTCTCAAAATTATTTGCAATTACTCAAGTTATTTGAAAATACCTCAATTTTCGGCTCGGTAGTGTATAAGTAACTGGTGTTTTAATCCTATTAAAATATACTATACCTTTGTCATTGGTACGCCCTATGTAATATTTTTAGATTTGAAGCAGGCTTGCAAAAAAGAATATCGGATCAAATTACAATATAAATATGATAATCGCGATAGAAAGCCTCGTCCAGTTATAGATCCTGAAAATGAAAATGCTGTATTGTTCATACCAGAACCAGAAGAGTTTTTATCGGACGAAGAAATACCTCAAGTCCCATACAAAAAGTTAAATCCAACTGCCAGTGAATATGCTTTTGCTCTAGAAGGTATCTTGAAGACTTTAAATCTATTCAAATTCTAATTAATTAAGTAAATTCAGTTAGTAATAATATTGACAGATGTGTATACTCCGTTTCACATAAGAAGAACCCACTAGTGTCAAGGCCAAAGGCTTCAACTTCTAGACTCTAGTAGTGGGTTCTTCTTATGTAAAATGGAGTCTACGACCTATGCATTATTCTATTAACTACTTTGTATGATCAATTTTTTTGATCACTTCGGATTAAATTTATAATTTACTAGGAGGATAACACCAAAAATTGCATGAAGTTGACAAAACGCAGAACAGAATAGTTATTTTTCTATGACCGTGCGTTTTAACCCACTTTCCCGCACGCATTTTAGTTTTGAAAGTGTCACTTTCCCGCACTAGTGCGGGAAAGTAAAATTATGCAAATTTTGACCTTATTAGATAGTTTTTTACTTCGGAAGTTATAACTATTGTTACAACAGGTAAATAAATATTTACGAAATAGTCCATCGTATAAAATCTACATCTTTTCTAGCTTTTTGTTGCATTTTTAATATTTTGAAAATATAAAATAATGAAGATATTTTAATATATTATAACCCTGTACATTCTTTGAAGTAGTGTCACAAAATAACTATCAAACCACCCGGGTTTGATATAAGAAAATTCTTTCGTCCACAAATGACTAAAGCCGTTGCCGTCACCTTCATCGTCATCTTTATGTGACATGCAACCGATGCCATCCTCATCAACGTCATCTACTTACCAGTTAACACCAAATAACTCCACTGGACCGGCAATTCTAAGTAATTTACAGAATGCAACAAATTGTGATTCTAATAGTAATATTTATATTAATTAATAGTTTTCGGTTGAAGTTTTGTATATGTATTGTAGTGAATTCAACCAAAAACTATTAATTATTATGAATACTAATATTAAAAACACAATTTGTTGCATTCTGTAAATTTCCTAAAATTGCCGGTCCAGTTGAGTTATTTGGTGTAAACTGGTAAGTAGATGACGTCGATGAGGATGGCATCGGCTGCAGGTCACATAAAGATGACGATGAAGGTGACGGCAACGGTTTTAAGTCATTTGTAGATGAAAGACTTGTATTTGATATATTTTTCTTATATTAAAACCGAATGGTTTGATAGTTGTTTTGTGATACTACTTTATAGAATGTACAGGATTATATCAAAATATATTCATTATTTATATTCTCAAAAAAATGCAACAAAAAGCTAGAAGAGATGTAGATTTTATTTGATGGACTATTTCATAAATATTTATTTACCTACCTATTGTTACCATAGTCATAGCTTCCGAAGTAAAAAACTATCTAATAAGGTCAAAATTTGCATAAACAAAATTTGTTGAAACGCACGGTCGTAGAAAATCGTATATTTTTCCACCACACATATCATCATGTCGTATTATTCAAAACTCCACTATTAAGATTCAAAAATTAAAGATTCTACAGATATTGATTAAGACATATGATATGCATGTATGTACCGGGTGATCAGTTAAGGGTAGAGAGCGGCCATATCTCATAAGATTTAGAACAGAAAATTCATGATAAAAGTTGCCAAGAGATATTGCTGGAAATTATTTTCGAGTTTGTCAAACGTCCGCTAGAGGGCGTAACAACCAACACTAAGTAGAAAAATGGGATTTTTATAGAATTTTTCCTATTGAAAGTATATCGATGATATAATTTTCATATTTACTGACTATTCACCTACACTTTTAGACTGAAATGTTTTGTTCTATCTATCAAAATAAAGCGGTGGGGGAAGGTGAATTGTTTTTTTAAACAAACCAAGATTTCTCCCGTTTCGCTTGACCGATTTTAACAAATCTGCACGTGAACTCTGTAACAGAATAGAAAGGAAATTTTTTTTATGTTAGGAACACAAAACAGTCTAACCCACAAATCAGTCCAACCTTAGACTTAAGAGTAATGTACAGTATTTTTCCTACGATCACGTTATAAATTCACCAAATAATGTGTAATCAACATTTGACAAATTAATACACAAAATTTTAAAAGTCAACATAATTGATTTCAAAATTAACAATAACTATCAAAAGTGACAAAAATTCAGGTAGTTTAACTATATAATATATAGGTAGGTTATTACAATTATTAATTGGTTGGATAATTATAGAAATTGAAATTATTATTGTTCATCATACTTCATACATACTTATCATGAGTACGCGGGCTCGATCCTCGACCACGCCCTTAATTTGAAAGTGACAAAAATTTCACTTTTCAAATATATCGCTTCAAATTTAGATATTACATAGGTAAATCTAATTAAAAATTATATATTTGACAGCTTGCCAGTGGTCAATCTTAATAAAAATTCATTTGACAGCTTTTTTATACGTACACGTACGGATAAGTTTTTTTTCCGTACGCGTATGAATAAAGGCCACTTTCCATAGAACTAGACAGTGCGATATATGTCACTTTCCTATGTGATCGTAGGAAAAATCATTTTCGTAATCACTTATTAGTTGCTAACAAAAAAAAACCTGACTTTTTTTCGTTAGACAAACGGTTTTGGATTGAAAAAATTAAATAGGTTTACATGTTTCGAGATATGGGCGCCCCATGTAAATTTATTTGTTTTTTTTTAATCCAAAACCGTTTGTCTAACGAAAAAAAGTCAAAAGGTTTTTTTGTTAGCAATTAATGAGTGATTACGAAAATGATTTTCATTTTGATAAAAAGCAGTAGCGTGCCATTTTTTAATGTAATAAAATTATATTTTGCTCAATATCAACGGTTCAAAAAAAGGTAGATGATTAATTTTTTTCATCAAATTCTAGAAAAATGTATCCTCTTTTGAAATATGTAAAAATGAATATACCATTAGATTTCTTTTTTTTTAAATTTGCTACCATTTCAGTTAACACCATCTAGCGACGAAGACGAAAGTCAGAAAGTCAAAACCAAGTAAGCGTTTTGTAGTGTGAATTATGCTCTTTCATATGAGCCCAAATTTGTTAAAATCGGTCAAGCGAAACGGGAGAAATCTTGGTTTTTTATAAAAACAATTGAACTTCCCCCACCACTTTATTTTGATAGATAGAACAAAACATTTCAGTCAAAAAGTGTAGGAGAATAGTCAGTAAATATGAAAATGATATCATCGATATAATTTCATCAGGCAAAATTCTATGAAAACCCCATTTTTCTACTTATGCCCGGTTGCACCAGCTAAAAAACAGTCTGTTGAATCGGCCGATCAACCGTAAATCGTAGCTTTCGAGTTGCACCACCCAAAAGCTGTCCGTTAATGGATTGGTTTTACGGATAGAATTAACCGACCGTTTTCGGGCGATAATTGCAAATACGTACCGTTTTTGGTAATAACCTCGCTATTTTTCTAATTACATTTGTTTGATTTTGTGTAGTTTGAACGGATTCGGCAATATTTTCAATATTATTTATAGGTGGTATCACATTGCGATTGAAACATTACGGAAAATTACACATTACACAAAAGACCGAGATGTAATCCATTCAATTTATTTAACAACCAGCAATTTAAAGCAAGATACCGTTTCTGTGAAGAAACAGTAAACCAGCTATGGTAAATTATTGGAGAATATTCAATACGTTCCGGAAAAAATAATGGAGTGACTTCTATGAATCAATTATTAATAACGTTAAGAGGTACTATGCCACACATTGATTTCAACAAGTGCTCGGTGATCATATTATTAACATCCATAAAAGCACAGTGTGTAGAATAGTGCATCGAGTAGGGTACTACATAGCTTTATCAATTGGAATGCCTAGAACAAAGAAGAAGAAATTGGTGTGGTGAAACAGCAGTTTAAAAGTTGCTAGATTTCCTGGTGTTGTCTGAGCACCCATATAAAGATTTTGTTAATAGAAATCGTAAGGACTGATTTTCCATCGATGTGCAACTGATTGGTGATATGAAATTGAAGATTCCAGATATAGTAGCAAGCTATCCGGGATTTGATAGGCAACGGAGGGTACATATGCACAAACCACTTAATGACACCACTGGGTATCCCCTAAACACAATCCCAAAATAATTATCCTACTAGAAACGATATTGAAATACTGTTCGGAATTTGGAAACGACGCTTCCCTGTTTTATCTGTGATAATGCAAATATAGGTTGAAAATATATTAAGGGTAATCATTGGCACATCTGTATTACATATTTTTGGAATTGATTGGGATCAACAGATTGAAAATAAAATTGAAGTTGAACTTCAAGATTCTGAATTGGAACGGAATGGGAATGCATTACGAATTCATTTGATTAACACTTTTTTTTGCAATTCGGATTAGTAACAAATATATTTTGAGATAACTTTAATTATTCATTCTTTTTTTAATTTCTTGGGAAATTAAACCACGATATTTTTAAATTAATTACAATTGAAGTAAATTTGCAACCATACTTATTTTTAAATTCATTTTATCTTCTTTTTTCTTTCCATTTTATATTTCATGTAACATTGACAATACGTATAATATAGGGTTATAGTTCAAACGCTCACTTCACTTCACAATCAACGGTCGGTTCAAATACCAGCTGTAAATTTTTCTGGCGCAACTGCTATTTTGAAAAATCGGAGAATTGTCGATTAATCGGTCGATCAACGGTTATTGTATCGACTGTTTTTACGGTCGGTTGGTGCAACCGGGCATAAGTGTTGGTTGTTACGCCCTCTAGAGGTCATTTGACAAACTCGAAAATAATTTCCAGCAATTTCTCTCGACAACTTTTATCATGAATTTTTTTTTCTAAATCTATACAACCAATATCTTATGATATATGGCCGCTTGCCACCCTTAACTGATCACCCGGTATGTATGTATGCATGTATTTTGGGGTGACATTCACTGAGACCCAAAAGATCTATTGTGCCCCCTTACTTTTACTTAGCTCCTGAAGAGAGTCTCAGAAACTAGTAGTTCCTTTAGTCCTATTTCCCGGAGGAATTTTAGTATGTCTGCAGGCTTCAACTTAGGTAAATGTTCCTCTTCTATCCAGTAATCTCCCAGGTGCCGTGCTCTAGGATTCTGAAGTGCTGTGTGGTTGGAAAGTATTTGGATGGAGGTTTCTTCTTCCATTCCACAAAATCTGCACTCTTCTTCCCCCACTATTTTGAGCTTTTTCAGGTGCCCATTCAGGCGACAATGTCCTGTTAGGATCCCTGTTAAAACTCTTATGCATTCATTTGATCACAACAGGTTGTAATCACCCAGACGAGTATTTGATTGTATAAGCACTACTAGATCTTTCCAATGGTCAGATCTTCTCTTTTTCTCAGTTTTACCTATTTCTTTCAATATTAAATTGAGGCTGATTCAGCAAAAGGGTTCAGGTCCCCAGAAAGGTATTTCAGTCCCCCTTTTTGCTAGTTCATCTGCTATTTCATTTCCTTCTATTCCAGAGTGTCCTGGAATCCATATAGTAAGGTGACTATACTGTTCTCTCCTAGTTCATTGAGTTTGTCTAGGCATTCCCACACCATTTTAGAACTGATTACACAAGAGCTCAGTGCTTTAATGGCTGCTTGACTATCCGACATTATGATAATCCGTTGTTTTCTGTATCCTTTATAAGACATATGATAGCTGAACAGTATTGTTAAAACACTGCGATAACTGTTCTTTCGGTACGTTAAAAAGGTATTTCGCGGCTTAGGCATACGAATAACTAGTTTTTTATGTTACTTGCAAGCACATCAATTTTTCAATTTTAAGTTAACCAAAGTTCGAAAATACAATTTTAATTATATGTTACCACCTGAAGGCATTGTATTTCTCATGACTTATTAGTTGCCCATTTTTAGAACAAGAATATACTGAAGCCAGAACAGAATTTGTTTTAAATTTACCCATCAATGTAGTGAATTTGAGAAAATATGTTATACTTGGTGGCGTGTACCACATAAATCTGCTTCATCAACCACCTCAACCTCAAGATTATGTCATTTTGGATTTGAACATAACAAGATGTAAGTAGAGAATATATGTTTCGGTTTCGGGCATGTATAATGGTCGGCACAATATGCAGTGGCGGGTAATTTTACGGTAATTTTACGAAAAATTGAAAGTGTTCCGAAGAGATTTTAGTGTTCAGGATTAAAAACAAATTCACTTGATGAGCAAGTCAATCAGTGCTGTTCTGCTTGCATATTGCTGAAAACATTGTTGTATAAACAATATTGTTATGATGGTTATAACATACATCAATATGATCAAAAGCTTGTGTAGATATTCCGTTTCTGCGTTCATATAGTCAAAAGCGCGAGTTCAAAGGTCACTAACCACATACAATGTGTCGCATTTAAGATGAAGACACCCCCATATGTTCGCTGTTTGAAAGATTACAGATTTGAATTTCTGCAGAGTCATACATGTATATGGGCCACATCTTTTAAGTTAATCAACTGAAATCTGAACTTTAATCTCAGCCAACTACGATTTCACAAATGGGGTCACTTTTCGATATTTTGCTTCGCGTAAGAAATATCGAAAAAATATATTCGAAAAAGTTGTTCAGAATATCATTTCAACCCCACACACCGAAATTCATCACAAAATTCGCTTTTTTAATTTTTCAATTTTTTTGCCCAGCCACATTTATTATTACAAGATATTGTTTAATTTGATCAATATTCCTTTGAAAGTGCTGTTTACTTCACTAAAATATTTGAATACATGACACCGTGTCAAGATATTAATTTCCACGGCACAATAATTATCAAAGGTAACTACCACGAGAGCTTCAAATTTTATCGATAATTTTTTCTTTTCCACGAAATAGTTATTTATGATATGAGTGTTAAAAGTGAGGTTTTATTTTGTGAGTGAAAACGTTTGTGAAATGAGCGGAGCGAATTGAACAATTTCACGAACAAAATAAAATCACTTTTAACACAAATACCATACAATGTTTTTTGTACAACTTCCCTATTTTGATAATGAAACGAGCGAATTTGCAATGACAATAAATTCAAAATGCATTTTAGTATTCAAATAATCAAAAGATTGTTGTGAATGGCAGACGTTGCCAACGTTATGATTACTAACAAATGAGAAAAGACGCTGTCATTTGAATTTCATTCCTGTCCAGTTTTCGTCACAGGGCATTAATGTTAGTAATTGTTCTAGTTTTACGATTAATATTAATGTTCATAAGTAATGATTGTTAAATATTGATAATAAAAATTTGCAATTGCTGAATTTTTCTCATCTGATTTCATCATAAGAAAATGGAGTGCTAAAAATATTTTCAACACTAGTGTTATAGTATAACTATTGTTAATGTGATGACCCATATTTTTAATCCCTTTGAAGGAAAAAGCCGCCAAATTCCGTGCATAAAATTGTTTTATAAATTCGAATATTGTGAAATAATGCTTTTCAAATGTAATTCAAATTAATACAGTGGATTAAAATTAACCTGCATAAAATTTGTAATATAATTCAAGGTCATCACATTAACATTAGTTACACTATAAAAGTATTTTTAACACACTGCTATGTAAACAATCGTTTTTAACATTGTTTGCTATCATTAAAAGTGTCACTTTTAATGATAGTTGTACAAAAACTTGTTTATTTGGCAAAAATATGAAAACAAACCGATTGATAAAATCACGAGTCCGTTAGGACAAGGGATTTTATCTAAATTCGGTTTGTTTTAATGTTTTTGCCTCAAAATAAACAAGTTTGAGTGATGAAAATAAAAAATTATTTGATAACATGTGAAGAGCGAGTTGTATTTGGGAAGATTATTTTTTTCAACAATTTAAAATGTATTTAAATGTATTAAATGTTTAACATTCTCTTGGGTGATGGCACTGAATCGGTTTGTGTTCATTTTCAATAAACTTCGAAGCACTTTTAGTTGTCAATAATGACAAATGTAAAGTAAAATTTTGACGTTTCAATGTAAACAAGGTTTTATCGATGAGGAAGCAGAATTATCAGTATAATACCGAATGATTGGCTAGAATAATGTATTGTTATTAGTTAAAACCACCAAAATGTCAGCTTTTGACAAGTGAAAAAAATAATCAACAGTAAAAACACAAGAGCTTTTTTTTATCGGATAAATTTTTCTTTGCAACGAAACAGTTTTATCTAATGTCAGTTTTTCGAGCAAATCCGAAGTACAACGAAAGAAAAGAAAATAAAGGTAAATAAGTGAAAAAAAAAACACAAAATATAATATTTCTTTATACTTTAGAGATGAACAATACAATTATTATGAACATATGAAATCAAATAACTACTACGTTTAGTAGAAAATAGTTATCATGTTTTTCGAAATTTTACTTAATCTATACAAACCCACTTTACACGTAAGTTTAAATTAATTATAGTTTTTACCACTGAATATTAGAACTTGTTCTTATTTTAGCCTTGAAAAAGGATTCAAATAAATCCGACAGCTTGGAATCAGTAAAAAAGTGCTTAATTTCTCAACCAGCCCAGATTGTGACAGAATCCCGAATAACTTAGTATATTGTATTATATAACTTTGTTTTAATACTAGTAATTAATAGTATATTATACACCAAGGTGGTGAAGACTATTATTATTGACCGAACACCAAGATTATTTCGCGAGTGGCTTTGCCCCGAGCGGAAAAAGGTGCGAATAAGGTACTCCGTCGTCTGACTGACAAGTACACTGTCAGTTTTCGATATATTATGAACGCACTCGTTATGTCATCAGTCATTTTTGGTTGAGCGCGAATTTTAAATTAATGGCATTTTTATTCAAATAATTTTATCCTGATAGGCAATTTCAAGCAGCAAATATGTGTTGAGACAATCCCTTGGGTATACAAAATTATGTTGCACAAATTTTTGTTCAACCACTATCTCTGGATTCTCAAAATATTTGAATTTGTTCATTATTGACCTGGGTTAATAATGGAAAATTATTAACCCCCAATAGAAAAATTCAACTTCTCAGTTGGCTAGAAGAAGCAATAATTATCAACTTCACAGCTAGTAGTGGAAAAACCTTATTATCCAGTCTAGAGTCTACTTCTAATCTTGTATCATCATATTGTCTCAATAAATAGCTATTTTTTTGGACGCACTTGAATTCCTGTCAGGATAACCACTCTACCTGTGTCATTAGGGTACGTTAAGCTGTCACTCGAGTTCCCGTCAGGGTGAAAACTGACCTGTTTAAAAGGTGTTTATTTGGGCAGGGATGAGTTGCGCGCAGCGGTCATTTTCTACCTGAATACGTGTAAGAACACCAAAACTAGGAGCCGAATTGCGCTCAACAAGATAACCACAAAATTAAGGAGATTAAGGAAATATGAAATAAATCAAATGGTAAAGGTATTTGTACATTTATTTCAGGAATAATACTACACCCAACCTTACCTAACCCCGCCAGGGTAAACTATTAGGGCAGTCTCAATAACAGAACAGATTAAATGAGCTGGACGGCAATTCGAGTGCGGGATTAAGATACCTGCAAGTGTCGGACGGGAACTCAAGTGTATTATATTGATCATTAAGGAACCTGACGGGAATTCGCGTGCACCGATTTTTTTAAGCCTTGTGTAAAAAGATAAGTTATATCCCAATAACTCAACGGTTCTCGAAATCATGATAATATTCCATAATTTATTCGTTCACTATATAATTGAATATCTTTTTTAGTATTTGTTCCCAAGGAACTTGAACATGTAGATTTTTTTGTAAATTACGAAGGTCCAGTGCCATCTGACCCTGACGTAATAAAAGCACCTGAAGAAATAGAGGAAGAAATGAAGAAAAATGAAGAATCACTAGATTCTCTCATATTTATAAGCTTGACGTAAATATTGTGAATTACTCAATTATTTTCGCTTAAATACTATCATTATTCCAGATGGCCCAAACATGTCATATTCTTAGAGCTGCCATTAGTATGCATGTGGGATGACGAAGAAAAATACTGGACTACCAGACATGTTCATGATGTGAAGCATAATGAAGAGAAGGGGACATTATCATTTAGATCTCAAATATTCGGAATCTTTGGACTAGCTACATTGAAGTACACAAATTTGCCTTATCAAGCTTGGGAAATAAAACCAGAAGCTAAGTAAGATATTTCGTTTCCAATATTTTTCTTCTTATTAAGACACATTAAAGCAAACAAAAAATATTCATTTTGTCGATGTGTATTGAGAAAAATTCGTGAGATCATATTTCCATGATTAGTCCAGTAAATGAAGGGACAAAGCTCCTGGAAAGTCACTGAAGACTTCACTTTGGGCTTGGGCTTGAGCTTACGGAAGGGGGAGAAAATGGCCACCTAAACTCTGAAAAACGGGTTTCTCGCTAATATCTGGCTCAATATGCGAATTAGAGAATTTTTTTTCGGTTGGAAAATGAAGATCGTCTTCTTATCTACAAAAATGGTTCCTATCATTTTTTTCGAAAATTCCATAGTTATCGGGTTGATGATACCTAAAAGTCTCCTCATTTCAGTTGCTGCTCTGCCTACGCATTAACTTGTAGGCGGGCGGACGAATTGTTCCAGAACTCGGCAAAAAATTGACATTTTCCGATGATTCAAAGACCCGTAGCTATCATTCCATGTGACTTGTAGCTCGTTTGTACTTTACAAAAATATTTTAAAAAGCGGAAAAGTTTTTTTCCACGAGATTTTGAGACTATTTCATTTATTGGCTTATATTTAAAAAAAATATAGTCTTTAATCCTATTTTTTTATAATTAAACCTTAGGAGGTATTGAATAATCTCAGAAATTTTTTTTTAATATCTTTCTTGCGTTTTGATAAAGAATTGATTTGTTTATTTACATTTTTCAGCCGTTTTAGGAGTTCTGTACAATCTGTGGAACAAGCGCGATTTAAAAATGTATCATCCTATATATTGCTTTTGAGTGCAGTGAATGCACATCATTTTAAAGCTTAGAGTATCTAGTTTTCTAATAAACTTTTCAATTTTTAATAAAATCCAATCATTTTCCAGAAATTGGGGAAATTGATAACACCGGTAAGAACCGGACTTTTTTCAAATAAATAAAAAAAAATCAATTTTTTATCAAAACGCATGAAAGATATTAAAAAAAATTTCTGAAATCATTCAAGACCTCCTAAGGCTCCATTATAAAAAAATAGGATAAAGGACAATTTTTTAAGAAAAATTTAAGCAAATTAATGGAATAGTCTCAAAATCTAGTGGAAAAAAACTTTGACCGCTTTTTTAAATATTTTTGTCGAGTACGAACGAGCTGCAAGTCACATGGAATGATAACTACGGGTCTTCGCATTGTGATTAACTTTGAATCATCGGAAAATGTCAATTTTTTGCCGAGTTATGGAACACTTAGTCCGCCCGCTTAAAAGTTAATGCATAGACAGCAGAATTCCTACAGGCAGAGCAGCAGCTGAAATGAGTAGACTTTTAGGTCTCATTATCTCGATAACTAGCGAATTTTCGGAAAAAACGACTGAGTTCATTTTTGTAGATAATAAGACGATCTTAATTTTTTATCTGAATAAAAATTCTTTTTGCACTATCGATCTTTTTTGTTTATTTACAGCATGGGTGGGCAACAACCGGCCCGCTGGCCGGATTCGGCCCGCTGTATGATTTGATCCGGCCCGCAACCCGTTCAACTGAGAATTTTTTACCATATTGCAAAATAAAAACCTGTGTCGGCGATCATCAAAGAGTGAGGCGGCAAACATCAAAGTTTTCGATGTTTGCCGCTTCACTGGCGGCGCAACACAAGATTATTTCTTCTCAACTGTTCTACACTAGACGATTCTAGATCATTCCTTCATTTTGCCTATATAAGCGGGTGGATGGCCCGAACTTTTCACTGATGAAAGTTAATAAATCAAAATATCGTACAAGGCTGACTGACGATAATTTGGAAAATTCTTTACGTCTTTGTATCAGTGGAATTTATCCAAACATCGATGGATTAGTTTCCCAAGTTTAAGCTCAAGTGTCTCATTGATTTCGGTATCGATATTTAACTTTCGTAGTTTGTAACAATTCCAAATTCAACTATTTAATTATAATGTTATTATTTAATTTTGTTATTTCAATAAATTGATATTATAATAACATTGTCGTATTATTTTATGTTTGATATCTATCGCAAAAAATTATGAGCACTACAACACTACTTTAAAATGTACTACTTTTAAATGCGACCCGCGAACGTATTTGCACACTAAAGTTTGGCTCACAACATGTCAAAGGTTGCCCATACCTGATTTACAGCATCGGTTGTCAGGACGGTAGGTTGTGTTTACTGGTTTCTAAGTCTAACACGTCGGTAAGCTATTTACTTACCGTTCAGACGTCGGTAAGTAAATTACTTACCGACGTCTTAGCCCTACATACATTTAAGTGGTCCTAAATAATATATTACTTCACTTATTACATAAAAGGAACAAAGTTTATTTATATTTTTTTAATGAACAGAATCGAACAGAACAATATAAAATAGTTATTTATGTACCAAGGGTATAAATAGATGTTTATGCCCTGAGGGCGACGTCTTACGAAGCCGTACGAAGCCGAGGGTTTGTAAGTCGCCCGAGGGTATACACATCTGTTTATGCCTGCGGTACATACAAACTTTTATGTCATACTAGTTCGTTATTGCAATCCAATCTCAATACAAATCAGTGTTTTAAAAAATCCGGTTTGAATTAATAGGTGAATGTTGACAAACGTAAATGTCATAATATCACAATGAATTTTTTATGTGTCAAAGCTAGAAGTCAAAATGAACGAAGATTTTGGAATTCCTGACGAAATTATTGAAAAAGCAAACAAAGCAACTGTAAATCTGTTTGCCAAAAAAATCTAAAGAAGCTTACGACATGGTTATTAAATGAGTTGAACAAAAAATTATTCTCTTTATGCCCACACGGGCATAAATTAGGACATTAGATAGTTGGTAACCAAGCAATAAAAACACAATAATGAACTAGTATGACATAAAGTAGTAAATAGCATGAAAACAATTTCACCAAAATGCTAATTATATTTTAAACTGATCGAGAAGTATAATTGTCACTTTTGACATTCCGTTCATTCCGAAGAAATTTAAATTATTTTATTCGAAGCTTATTTCAATACGATCGCGCAAAAAATCGTATAAGCATTTCGAACGTTAAGGGTAATACCGGTCTCCAGCAAAATTGGAGGCTTCGCTACGCTCAGCCTCCTAACATTGCTGTCGACCAGTAAACAAACCTTACCGTTCTTGATACTTAATATACTATAACTCTCATATTGTGCCAGATATTAGCGAGAAACCCGTTTTCCAGGGTTTAGGGGGCAATTTTCCCCCCTTCCTTTCGTTTTAAAACACCTGCCATGACCTACAAATTGAGCCCAAAGTGATGTCTTCAGCGACTTTTCAGGAGCTTCCGATATTTTCAGGTGTTCAGTTACTGGACTATATGTCGTATGCTCTGTTTATATTAAAAGACACAGCTAATACCTGACGATTGCTTGCAAATGATTCGCATATTGTTTTAGGCTTATAAGATGGTCAACAGTTAGTTGTTATAGTTACTTCTGTAAGCGAATGTTCAAGATCTTTTCTAATATTTTGCATAACGTAGAGGTTGATCATACACTGTGTTATTTATGAGATGCGATTCTGTACAAAACTGTCAAACGCGAGCTAACTTTTTCACCAAATAGCGTTCGTAAAAAATAATTACAGATTTGGAAAGTTCGTTGAAAAATAAGTTCGAATGCACTTTTAATTTTCTTAAATTCGTTCTGTTTTAATAAAAAAATTGATAGTTATGTTTAAAAAAGTCGAACTCCATTTTCATACCACTTTCGGATTGATGGCTAACATGGTAGTGCACGGTATTATTTAAAAGTTAAACTGAAGTAGATATGGCGGTTCGCTTCGCTGCTGAGATTTAATTTTTTTCTTTTTGATTTCAGTTTTTTTCACAATTTTTGTCTAAAAAACATTTAATTTGAAGTAAGGCAAAGTTGTTTGTTTCAAAAATTGTAAAAAAAGAACTAAAACAAAAAAGGAAAAAAATTTCGTGTCAATTTAATAATCATCAATTTGTTCTAGTGGATCCATTAATATAAGCATCACCTCAGCAATATTAATTTTTGAATTTAACGTTCAAGATGGAAAGATATGCCTAGTTTGGGTACAAAATAGTCCAAATAATGCGTTGAAACCTTACATTGGACAGTACATGAAACTATACTCACTAAAAAAGGTAAGTGTTGTTAAGGAGAATGCTAGTTTTATATTTACAGATGTATAAACGCCATAGATATATGACAGGAAATTGAAGAAAAGATAGGAATATTTTGGATATCACAATAAACATATAAACAATAATTTCAAGACAATTTTCCCATTCTAATTTCCGAATAAAAAACGACTATATTCCGTCCACAAACTCTTGTCGTCCGCTGTGCGAAAGATAATTTTCATCTGGGGTATCACGAAGAAATCTGTTGATTTTATCTCGAGTTGTTTTTTAAAAAATGAAATAAGTTTCTGAAATTTGGAGATGGTAACGTTTCAGCTGACGGAAAGTACTTGGCTTCAATAATAATCGATTTTTATTTCGTGAATTAGTACGTAAAATGTAATTTTTGTGTGTGCAAATCTTGCGAGAAGAGACCGCAAATGTATTTTATGATTTAAGTTCTCGATTGTTTCAACCTTTAATATTATTTTTGGATATTTCTTTACATAGTTACACTTTGATCAACCGTGTTTGGGCCTGGGTTTTCTTGTTTTTCTTTAGTTTTACATTTCTGATATTTACATATTTATTTCAATATTGTTATGTTACTACTAAATTTGGCAAAGTCTTGAGTCATGCGCAGTTGATGGAGCCCATTGTATGTTTACCCGCTCCTCTGCCTGCTACCAAAAGTTGAACATGTCCAACTTCTTCAGCCGCTGGCAAATACTCGCCGGCTGGTCGTATCAGTGTTCTGTTATCTATGGTGTCAGCTGCGAATTTTGTGGTCACACCAAGCTTATTAAACGGCTTCCTTAATTCGCGGCTGGCAACCAGCTTAATGTGACCCGTGCTTTAAAAAAGATTAGTTTTCAATAGCAAGCTTTGTAAGTGAAAATTAAATGCATATTCATGTTATATATATTTTACAGATATTTAAAGAAGCAGGGATAGACATATTTCCTGATCATGATGCTTTTTGTTACGTAGAAGGTAAGTTTTTCATTATCATAACATGATCATTTGATTCAATTCTATATATTATGAATATTAATATTATAATTATGATATAATATTATAAATTAATATTAATAGTAATAGAACGTGTCACGGGACACACGGTAAGAACTTTAGTTCCTTTTAAGCAATAATCAAATTTTTTGAATCAATAAATAAATACACATTTTAATATAAGAATTTCAGTTCTTTATGTTAGGTTGGTCTGACCGTTACGTTACTTGGAGCGAGGGAGGTCGCGACGCAAAAGAACTGACCGTTACGTTACGTTGTTAATGTTATGTGCCTTGAGCGCGTGGGCTCTCGCGCTCTCTCCTCAGTCTCAGTTACAGTTAATAGTTTTTCAGCTTCAATATGAATTAAATCATTTAATTTTTAGAAATCAGTGAAAGTGTATAAAGTGTATAATATAACATAAGTGCAAAGTGAATATTATGGAAAGTATTTCGAGTGAAAGTGAATCAACGGAAAAAGAAGATGGCAATACGTAAGTTGACAAAATTTATCATATTTTTTATAATTAATACTACTGTATATTTTTGTTGAATAAAGTTTCATCCAGAGTAAAATAAATTCTTATATTAATATGTGTATTTATTTATCGATTCAAAAATAGTACATTGTTTACCGGGTAGGAAAAGCTTAACATTCCTGGACGACTGTGAAGACTGTGACACAGAGTCCAGGAATGTGGCTTTTCCTACGAGGTAAACATACTATTTTTCCGCAAATCGTTTAAAGTTCGACAGATATTGATTGATTTAAAAAAAAACGCGATAATTTTATTCCCAAATAAATGGTGCTTTGAAATTCCTAATAAAATTACTTGGGTTACTATGGAAACGTATTGAGGTTGAATTGTCAAACTTGACGCTTATAAATTTAATTGCTGGTGTTCTCGAAAGTAAAATGATAAGTGATGATGAAATTTCCATTCCTGGGACTCCTCCAGAGCTGGTTGAGGCAGTGAATACTGCTTCATTAGAATTATTGCCAAAGAAATCAAGAGAAAAGTACGAAAATGCATACAGACGTTTTATGGATTATCGCATGAGTAAAAATACGAGTTCTTTCTCAGAAAATGTTGTAATGGCATACTTCCTAGACCTTTGTTTAAAGATGAAATCTTCAACATTATGGGCCAATTATTCAATGCTGAAGTCAACCCTTGCACTTAAACACAATGTAGATATATCTACATACTCAAAACTTCGTTCTTTATTGAAACGGCAAGCTCAAGGTTATAGGGCAAAGAAATCTAAGATTTTAAAGAAGGAAGAAATTGAAAAATTTATCCAGGAAGCTCCAGATAAAGAAAATTTAATGATTAAGGTAATTTACAAGGTTTTAATTTCTATTTAGATTATAGCTTTATTTATTTTTTAGGTGGCTGTAATATTTGGTATTTCTGGGGCCTGTAGAATGGATGAGTTAGTCCGAATGACATTTATGTAGAACACTAACAACTGTACGGAAATATCATTTCCTTACAGTAAGGAAATGACATTTCCTTACAGTAAGGAAGTCCTGACTTTTTCTTCAAGAAATTTTGACAGGAATGTCAAAATTTCCTAACGATATGCGGAAAATTTGATTATTGCTTAAAAGGAACTAAAGTTCTTACCGTGTGTCCAGCGACACGTTTTCCAATTTTTTACTAGCTACCTCTACCGCTTTGTTTCTTACTGGATTTTAAATCTGCTGTTTTTTATTTTGAAAAGATCTTGTTTGTCGAAATTTTGAAATAAGTTCCAAACCGTACTTACGTTTAACCTGTTTATTTGGGTGTCGCTCATTGAAAATTGTACAGGCAGTGATAGCACATTCGCTATTTTTTAAATAATATTCACATTTCTACTCTCTCCTGAATAGAATACCTAAACCATTTTTATGTTTTACTCGCTAATAGACTTGAAGTGTCAATTAAGTTAAACCAACCTTCATTTTTATTTTGCGTAGTAAGTTAAATTTTATTCCAAAGGTAATTATGCATTAAATTGTTGAATTTGGCTTTCACATGAAAATACGCTTATTTGAACTGTCACACGTCACAGTGTCAAACTCCTTATAAAATTACCTTTTCAATGAGATGTGTCACACTTGGTAATTTCACTATTTCAATTTTATTGGTAATAGTGACAAAGGGGAGGGGAGGGATGTAGGATAGTTGAGGATATGATTGATAGATGTCCACCTTGAAATAAAAATCGACATCTTCTTACATGTTCTCCCAAAAAAATTTTTGTCTGCGATCTGTTTTGTTTTCGGTGCCATTCTTAAAGCTGCTACCTTAAAACTGCCACTGATATTCAGTTATGCCTCATCCCGTTTAACACATATCTCACCTGTGAAGGTCTTACTATGTCCCTGCTTTGTAGTGTTCCTCCACTGTAGTCTATTATTGGCTTTGTACTCATTTTTTTATATGTCCTTCTTTGTGGTCCCAAGAGCCGGTTCTGTTCCAGCATATGCCGTTGCCGTTGCATTAGCATTACATTTGCTATAAGTAGAGGTAACATATTCTCTTCACAATGGTGCTATCCCATCTCTCGCTAATTCGCATGATGCTATTACTCAATCTCGTATTCGAGAAACTAGGTCTCGAGTCATGTATTCTGAAAGACAATAGATATTTACGTAATTGGTTATGAAAAGAGCGATATTGTTCAACAAGCGTAATATTTGCCAAAACGAGCGCTAGCGAGTTCTGCAAATTACGCGTGTTGAACAATGTCGCTCTCTTCATAACGTGTTTACGTACAACGTTTTATCTAATTCCGCGCTTTCATAATATTCAATAAAATCTTCAATTACAATGATATAATATTGAAGTGGAATCAAATGGTGTTAGAAGTATTGTTACTATGATGTATTCACCCAGAAAATTGACTTACTTTAAATAACTGTGTCCTGAATAATGTTTTCAATGTTTATAAATCTCAAAATACTATTGAATTAAAATAATGGGTTAATTGTACAGTTTAAATAATGAAATAATTGTCAGTTTTGACAGTACCTACCTAATTAATAAATTATTCTTTGAAACTCATGTGGTATCTCTATGTTGAAACATAAACAGTTACGTAAAGTTTTTACATAACTACTTTTCATAACTGATATATGAAGGTTATGAAAAATGTGACGTTACCTAACGTCAAGGAGTGACGTAAAGTGTCACATTTGATAGCGGAATTAGATAAAAATTATTATTATTGTTCTTTATCATAATACATATTAGACTAGTCGAATTAGCTTACTTTGAAGCAAAAAAAAACAAAATTGTCAACAGGATGGGATTAATTGGAAATGGTGCATAAGCGTATAATAAACGTAAAAAAAATTAATTCGTGAGCAGGGGTGTTTCCAGATATATTTGGAGGATGAAATGGGGTGGAATTTTGGATTATTGCTTTTTCCGGTGAAAGTTGACGTCGGAGAGAAAAGTGTACAACAAAAAAGTTGTAGATCATAAAAATGTCTACAACTTTTGTATGAATGATTTTTTCATATAACCACAAAATCTCCGAGAAAAATGCGAAAAACCGCTTTTATCTTTTTTTATTTTTCATTTACACAATAATGATTTCATTTTGACGGAACTTGGTGAGGGTATACCTTCTAATGACCGAAAAATCCACAAATTTTTCCAGATAAAAACATCAAGAGCCTTCCGAGATAATTACGTTTCTCGGCTCAAATAAATAGATGTGTAGCTAATAATATTCCAACCGAATATCAATTTTGGTTACCAATGTAAGAAATTTCAAAGAATCAATTACCTTTTTCTTTTTGCCTAGGGGTTCGTACACTTTTATCCCCACTCTTCCACTAATTCATTTCTCTCTCTTCTCATATACGTCTCCACATACCTATGTGAACTCTTTCCTCCTCTTCCAGTGTCCTTCAACTACTCACTCTTTCCCCTAGCCATTCATCACACGCTGTTATGTGAATGACGAGCCCCTATCACCCCTCACGAAGGTGGGCAGTAGTTCATCATTCAGCATTGCAAACCCATTACACTTTCTCCAGGATCTCTCCTGTCCCCCCCTCCCCATACAGTATTCTTGGCATTAATGTCGCCTGTCACCATTCTTCTCATGATCCTCCTCTTCCCTTTGATACCCTAAAATCTTCCTCCAATCCTATCATATCAGGTTTTGGCCTTATTTACACACTGTACACCACCATATCTCCCATTCGCACTACCACCCATTCGTTTCCCTTAGTCACTTATCCGTCTTCAGTCCATCCGTCACCACTCTTATTCTTTCATCTCCTTTATCATCCATTGCTTTTCCACATATTTACCTCAGATAAACTTCCCTCATCTAGAATATCATGCGCTATCCTGCATTACCCCAAATTTATCTCTCCATCTATCCCCTACATTTTTTCTTCCCGTGCTCTGCTCTCCCCTTCCTACTATTTGACCAGACTGTCTCCTCTGAGTGGTCCAGGGGTTCCCTCTCATTTTTCCTCCACTTTTCTATCGTCTTCATCTACCCCCTTCCTTTCCCTAAATCATTCTGTCTTCCCTGGCTTGAGTCCCTTTCCCCCAAACCCTACAAAGGAAGACCTGCCGACAATCTGTGGTCATGTGCTTTTCGCTCTTACATAGCCAGCATTCACTTATCTTCTTGACTCTCTTGGCCTTACACCTCGATATCTTGTAGCCCTCACTCCACATCCAAAAATTTTCCGCTTTGTAACCAACGCTATGTTTTTTCAAAAATGCAATAAGTTGTACGTAAAATGTTATTTTTTGTGAAGGTCGATGAAAAAATATAATATTTTTTAATATTCTTATCTGAAATTACTTGTACAATTTAACAAATCCTAGGTAGTTGTGAAAAACATTGGCCGATGGAAAAGAACCTATATTGTAATATGGCAGCTTTGAGCGGTTGTTTCAATTTTGCATGGTCCAGATGGAACTTATCACTGGATAGGAGAAGCATTGTCTTATTAATGAGAGAATACTTATTAGATAAATCAAAACAAGTAAGTTATATTTTCATTATTGGCTTTTTTAAAATCTAATTAATATATCAGATATCAGATAAATGACATCATGTATTTCATTTAGGGAGTCGTGTCATGTTATGTTTTGGACCAACTGTTAATTTACTTTTCTAATTCTTGTCACCACTATTAACTATAATTTCAAATTTCAGACCTCTTTTGCTAGGATCCTGACCTTATTTCCAGCCTCTTGTGGTTTTTCTGTCTTTCGGGCTTAGCTTCACAATAACCGTCCCATAACTAGTCCCCTGTACTAGTGTGAAAAGGCACTTCTCCTGTGGACTGTTGTATTTTCCTGGTGTTAGCCTCGGCTCCTGGATATTGCTTGTCATTTGCCTCGCACTCTGGCAGTATATGTTTGGTTTACGAATTTGTATGAAGAAAAGCTCTCCGTTGTATAACTCCATTTTGTTACCTGAGATCACGGATCGTAATTGAAATAATACTATTTCAGAGAAAGAAACATCTTTTAATAAAAATCAACGTGTGAACATAAAATTCTCAGAAGAACCAAAATCATATGTTTATATGTACTGCTCAGCGGTTATTCTCTCTTAAAAATAATTTTCAACAGCTCAAATCTTCTCACAAAAACACACAATGACCAAACACGGTTGATGCCAGCTGTCGGAGATAGACCTGACTTGACAAAAAAAACTAAAATAAAAATTAAAGTGGCCAAGCCGAATATACAACACTCTCATTGGACTACGACCAGTGAAAAGACCCGATATTTGATTCTTGATTCAGTTTTAGTGGTTTTATGATCCAAGAGAGTTCTTTAATTAAGGGGCATCTACCAAATTCGACCTTGCACAATTATGCTTTGTATATTTTTTTGTTTCCCTACGTCCTCACGTTTAAGTTCACATAACGAAAATTTTATTAGAAATATGAAAGCTTCGCAACATGTAGGTAGCCAAGCGATCCAAGAGGATTTTGGTTCACGTACTACTCTATAAGCTTCGTCAGTACTGAACTGGGAGACCGGCGAGCGTTGTATCAACAATGGAACGGCACGCGACTACCGAAGCAGAGAGACAATGTCAGTCATAGAAATGGATTTTTATCCGATATTTTAGTGATAGCAACCGACTTTCAATAAGGAATTGTACGGTCATAAGTAATTTGAGGATTCTGAGATTTTTATAAAGTATTCATAAAGCTTCAAATTAGACTTCTTATCAATTAGTTTTTCCATTTAATCCATATTTAATTCTTTACAAGGGCTCAAACTTTGCTTAATATGTGTAATTACCTCATGATTCGTATTTTTTTCAACAAAATTTGGTTAGCATTCCAAAGTTTTTATTCGATGAGAACTCTAAGTTCAACATTAATCTACATGATATATTTTTTTCTTAATTTTCAATACATCCATTACCTCAAAATTCTTTGCCAAAAATACTTCGATATTTTGTCAAATCGCTGCCCTTAAGGTTTTCCCGTAATGCTTGGGGAGTCCCGTATGCATCCTCGGATACAGAACTATAATTTTGTTAAAAATTTAAGGAATAAGCTTGTTGTTCTAAATTCTCTATAATATTTTCACGCCCCGTCCAAAAAGCGCCAAAATTAGAAGTTGTTCATTAAATTTAAAAAAAAATAGCGGTAATAAAGTATATATTACAAATAAATAAATATCATTGTTACTAATAATTTCATATTACATCAGTGCATTAATAGTGATGTTACAGGGTGATTCATTACTAATTGAAAATAATTTAATAGTAGAATCCTGACTTCAAATTATGAAGATTCAACCCGAATCACCTAAATAAAATGTACTTAGCTGCTTACATAGTTACAGGGTGTTTTGTTTAAAAATTTAAAACCTATTTGTGATCAGTACTTCAAAACTGTTTTATGTATTTATTTCTTATTTGGCAGAAAGTGTGGACAGTGTACACCCTACTAAATTATATTAAGAAAACGTTTCTGGCTACTACCAGAGGCGTACGACAGGGGCAAGTGACAGGTTAATCGTTCCCAAATTCTACGACACTGGCGAAATAGAAATTTTAGCACAATTTTTCGATTCTCCAATACTTTTTACGTAAATAGAGTACTTTTTTTCCATAACGATAAAGTCAATATGTCTCGAGATATTTTAAGTTAAACATATGAAACTGCCCAATTTTGATGTGTAATAACAATGTCGATGTTTTGGACCAGTGAATTGCATTTAACACGCAAATGAAACTTCAATCCGTGTCAATAATGAGGAATACAACTATTAAATGAACGGATGAATCGAAAACAAATTGTGGTTCTGACAAAATAATCTAAATAAGAGTACCTACAATTTTAATAACATATCGGAAATATCAGAAACGAACAGTACCTAAAAACCTTTTATAACAAATGTTATATGTGACCCCCGTTTACTTCAATAGGCTTATCAATTATTTGGCTAAATCATCTCCTAACCTTGATAAATATGTTAGGTTGATTGGCAATAAAATTAGGCAAAATTGGGCAGCTTCATGTTTAATTGAAATATCTCGAGAAATATTGACTTTATTGTTATGAGAAGAGAGTACTTTATTTACGTAGAAAGTATTGGAGAATCGAAAAATTGTGCTAAAATTTCTATTCCGCCAGTGGCGTAGAATTTGAGAACGATTAACCTGTCACTTGCCCCTGTCGTACGCCTCTGGTAGTGGCCATTACTCCGAATTCCCCGCTAATGGGCTTTCTATCAGAATTGAAATATGAACAGAAGCGAATTTTTTTATTGCTATTTCTAATAGGTACACAGAAATAGAAGCCTATAAATATGTATTTGTAGAAAACAATTATGAAATTACTCGTTACCTACTAAAACTTTGACAGAAACGATCTGCTGACATTTCATCAATTTGTCGCTGGACGTCATAATTTGACAAGCCGTAGTCGTTGTGATTTTAGAGTAAACCTAAACCTAACACGAAATATTCCATTTCGCATCTGTTTCTTAGCAACTTACCTAGCAGCCGATGCAAAAATGAAATTCTGTACAAAATGTGCTCGTTTATGATTGAAGATACGGCTACAAAATGAACATTTATCGAGGTTGTCGTAGAAAAATATATGAATAAGGACCGTGGACTCCAAATACCACGCCACAGATCCCAATTTGCGTACAACGCTAATGAACGACTCCACTGCGTTGTAATCTAATTTTCTTGAAATAAAAGTTCAATTCACAGATGAAATTCTTTATTCCTCTCGTGGCTGTCATTGTGTTACACTTATACACATAAAAAGTGGCATCGCAGCGACCACACTTTACTCTGATGCTAGTCACGTGGAAAGCGACAACATAGATTATTCCTAATGTGAAGCCTTTTGTTGGGCCACAGATAGCACTACAGCACAACAAAATGATAAACATAGACGTAACTCACGTACAAAACTAATATATTTACAAATTTACAGTTGGATGCGGCATTTTCTTTACCGCTACCGCTCGGCTGAGACCCATACCGGCCATACCCGTTGATATTTTTACTGTCAGCAATGGACTGCGCAGTGGTACACCGGTACCACTGTCATTGGTGCAAACGAGGCGGTAAAACCGATACGCTGATCAATCAGATTGTGTGGTTTGAAATTTGAATGTGCGCAGTTCGAAATACTTGTTAGATTTGAACAATATATTACCTATTTAAAGCACGCCTCAGCGTGTTTAAATCGAACTTTTTAGCATGCGCGTGTTTTAAAGTTACCGTGGCAACATCAACAACTTGAGAAACGAAGTCTAAATCTATGGTCTAAATCATGTCTAAATGTCAATTTTTTTATTATTGATCTGACAGGAGTAGTTTGTAACGTCAAAACTTTTATTCGAACGATATTTAACAATGTCAAATTTATAAATTAAAATGGAAAGTGCCGTTGGTATTGTTTGAAATATTAATATTTCCATTTTTCAAATCTTAGGAAATGGTATTTAAATTAATACTATTGACATTCACAGAACTCAATAAGGTTGAACTTCCATCAAAATACAAATTAGTTTATGTTTTTCTCATTTCCATGACAACGCAAGGTGTACATCATATACGTCACGAATTCAACCATTTGACATTTAGTTGACGTTTCTATCTATGATTTCCATTTCTTGTTGTTGTAGTAGTTATAGACCGGTATTTATAATTTCAAAGTGCACCAATAAAAAAAAAATATCGTAAAGTATTCGTGGATAACTGGTCTTTAAAACACTTGCTCTATTTCGAGCACTCCGGCTCCAAAAATCGCGCGTGTTTTAAAGACCTTAATATCCACTTATACTTTAATATACTATTAAATTAGTAATTGAAAGAATGCTTTTTGTTTATTTAAGCTGATCAGCCCTAAAAGGTCCCCACAATACACTACAGGAAGGCGTTGAACGTTGACGGGTCTCTGCGTTTTTTTTTCTGTAAAACATTGACGCAGTTCCTGATAATGGCCTTGTTTCGGCTTCGTACGGCCACCCTATATATTTTTGAAGATAATAGATAGATAATTTTGTTACTTTTTCTCGCTAGTCTGATAATGTAAC
>CAJUYH010004593.1:0-26534 GCA_910591685.1 Galerucella tenella
CTCATAGTCTATTGTATTTGTAACACATTTTAGAAATATATCCGCTCATTTATACCAATGGGATCTGATCCCATTCCACTTTTTATTGATTTACAAATCATTGAATGTTCTCTTTTATACATGGTTCTAATAATCTTGATTTTTTTTTTCAAATCAGCATTTTCTCGTGCATCTCTATTTCTATATTCATCCGTTCGGTGGTTCCAGAGACAATCATACTTGGAAACAATTCGTGATGACACATCACTTGAACGATAAAAGTTTGACTGGGTCAAACTTTTGTTGATCAATTATAAAGTTGATCAACTTTATTGAAAGATAGGTTCTCATTACAGTTTTCATTCAACTTTTGTTGATCAACTAAAGTTGATCAACTAAACTTGACCCGTGAGAACGCGCCTTAAGTATTAAGTGAGTGGAGCAGGTAGAAATTAGTAGCACTGCGACTATGTGTTATTTGGGTTGGATAGAAGACAAAACTTTTCGACTATATTGTAACATGACAACTTCTCTTCACTTTTTGGATTGGAAAACACACACAAAAATTATTGCAGGCGGGGATTTCCCGATGCCTTGCAATACAATTTGTTCGCTTAACCCTGTATATCTCTGTAACGCTTTTAAAAATTACCAACAACGCTTGATAAATAATAAGTCTATAAATTTCCAATTTTTATGTTATGATTCATTTAAACCCAATATTACGTGTAAGTTGACCTCGTTTATAGCTAGTACTTATCGGAACGTATCCCCCGCGTTAAAGTAATTTTTTTCTCCATTGCAATTTTTACCATTAATGACGCATTGAGAATTTTTTAAATACTCGTAATTACCCGAGGATATTTTACAACGTCCATAATGGTTTTTAAGAATTTTATAAATTGTGTAGACGGCGCTAAGACGGTTGTGTGGAAAGTTATAAGTCGCGACTGGCTAATTTTTTTTATATTCGTTGGAGATGAGGTAGATTTAATAGCAATTTATTTATTGTTGGTTGTCGAGAAAATGAAACTCAAGAAACGGTTGTAAAAAACCGTATGATCTTAGTTATGTTGATGAAAGGATTAATTTTTATGTTCAGTTTTACAACAATGCTTATTTTTTTGATCATAAAATCATTTTCAGTATAATTCTTGTTCAATAGAAACACGTTTCATAATGATTAACAATTTTTTATTGGATGAATGCCGTTTTAATTTTTTTATGTTGAAAATCTGGATATCATTACACAAAAAAAGGTAGAACGTGTCGCGGGACACAAAATTATGTAATACATCTGACGTTATAGATAAATGATTTGCATATTTTTTGGTGGTTGATTAGTAAGCATACCAGACTCTCACGCAGTAGACCCGGGTTAAATTCCCCCTGCGGAAGTTTTTTTTTATTGATGATTTTATTTTTAAATAATTCATGAGGGAGTCCGACTGGCAACATCTACTAATAACAGCATCGTATATTTAAAAAATGAAACCGTAGCATTATACAAATTGGACATTCAAGAACTGTACGTTTACCACAAAATTGGTGGAAACATGAAATTGAATTGTTAAATTTTTAATTTGAAGTTATATTACAGTTTATAGAAATTTTTATTTTCTAGATTTTTTCCTAAGTGGGTCGTAGAAAAAATATGCTGCTCGACTCGTGTGGATTGTCCATATCGCACTTGAACGATTGAGCACTGCGCCTACGGCGCCGTGCTCCATCTTCGTCCTCGTGCGATATGGCCATCATATCCACAAACTACAATTTCTTTCAAAATATGCCCTTTTACATTTAAAAACTACCTGCCAAATGTCAAATCAATTTACCCATCCATTTTAAAGTTATCGAATTAAAACATTCAAGTTTTAAAAATTTCAACACCCTGTATTTCGAAAAGTAAATGTGCTAGACCCCTTAATCGCGCAAAAAAAATTATGGAAATAATAGTAAAAATTTATCCGAACAAATTCAAGTAGATCACTAGCACTGCGAATACCAGCTTTGCATAGAATTTCAATATAGCATCGGTGGTTCAGTGGTTAGAATGCTCGCATTGCACGCGGGCGGCCCGGGTTCGAATCCGGGTAGGAGCATATTTATTATTATGAATCGCTGCTTTGTAAACGAGAGAGAGACTAAGGAGGCACAAGCACGCAAAAGCAAGTCACATAACGAAGCAATGTAACATAACGCAGCGTAACGTAACGCGTAACGGTCAGATGTTTTGCGTCGCGACCCCTGGTCGCTCAAACATAACCTGGCGTAAAGAACTAAAGTTCCAAAAAAAGTTACAGGCAAAAAAATACCTTTTTGCGCTATTGATCTTTTTTGTTTATTCACAGCATCGATTGTCAGGACGGTAGGTTGTGTTTACTGGTTTCTAAGTCTAACACGTCGGTAAATGATTTACTTACCGTTCAGACGTCGGTAAGTAAATTACTTACCGATGTCTTAGCCCTACATACATTTAAGCCATAATATTTCGAAAACTGTGAATTTTAAATTGGTCAAACTTCTTGGACATATTATCCATACATGTACAAAGAGAATTGCACAAGGGTAAAGATCAATTTTAATTAGGAGGTAGTTAGGGGGTTGTTTTCACCGATTTTTTTGTATAAAAAATTCAGTACTGACATTATTTTTGTCACAATTCACTCAATTTTGATGCTACAGACCTTTTTTTATAAGAAAGGTCTAATTATGCTATGCTTTTATGAGTTTTCTACTTTTCCGGTATTTGACTTTGAATTTATCACATTTTGCAGTTGGGAAAAAAAGCTAATCATTGATAGGCCATATCTCGGTTCCTATTGGTTTTAGAAAAATTATAAAAAAGGGTTTTGCATGTTTTTTTAAAAGCTACAATTTTGCTCTCCACAGTTTTTTTGATAAAATGCATAATTTTCGAGTTATCCGCGAAAAACATATCAAAAACGTCGATTTTTTCCTCTAAAAATCGTTACTTTCAATCGCGAATAGCTTAGAGAATATTGATTTTACAAAAAAAATTTGATAAAAAATTTTCACCCCCGATATGGGGTGGCAACCACCCCCAATGCTTTAGCGCCCTTCGGTTCGATATAGATTTTAATCCTTGGGCTATCACCTACCTTCTGTTAAAATTTCAAGTCAATCCATGCTGGACGAAAAAATTGCCAGGTGAAATGCTTCATTCCCTGTACTAAAAAAAATTATAACACAAATAAAAGTCGTCGACTTTGATATTGCGAATTGTTTACAAAAAAAAAACATTAACTCGTCACCATCGCTCACACACACACCAACAATTATTAATAAAAAAGATTGTTCAGATAATGATCATAGTTTTGTACAGTTACATCAATTATTAACTCAAAAAAAAAAACGTACAGCTTTGCCTTTCTGAGGCTGAGCGAAGCGGATCCTCCAATTTTGCTAGAGACCGGTATTACCCTTAACGTTCGAGATGCTTATACCATTTTTTGCGCGATCGAATACCTCCCGTACAATTTACAAATTGTACAAACTGTACAATAAATGTAAATATTAACAACAATTAATTTGTGTTCAAGAATATTGTTATAAATTAGATGTTTCTTTTATTTCTTTTATAATAACTTTATCAATAATAAAAATTCAAACCTTACTTTGTTCCATTTAATTGTAATAATCCATTTGTAACATTACCGCACGCTACAGCAGTGCGGTAAGAATATTACCGCACTGTTATTTTCTAATTGCTTAGCAACTGCCCACTATCCTGGAATGTTGAGCTTTGCGCATAGAAAACAGGTCAAAATAGTGCCACTGTTCCCACGATCGGAGAAAAAATCAATAATGCTTGAAAAAGTGCATATTCTTTTGTATTTTATGTCGCTTGTTTGAAATTTGATGCACAATTTTTCAATTTTGGTACATGACAGCTGCTAATTAGCTGCAAAATTACCAAAAGGAATCAATTTGCCAAAATATTTGTGTTCTCATGTATTTTATCTTGATAAATTCAAATTTTTGGATTGTAAAACTTGGAAGCTTTCAAAATTTAAAATATAAAACCCTCACCTATCAATTTTGGTGGAAATTGATTCAGTATTTCTCTAGTTATTCAATTTGTTTAATAAATGTTTCTAACTAATTATGGGCTAGGTATCGCACAACCAAACTTGTATAATCGAGCAATCAACATTTTTCTTAACAATTTGCAAAAAGTTTTAAGTCGATCCTAGCATTTTCGAATTATTTTCATCACTCCATTTTCACTTCATCAATCGGATTATAACTAAATAAGAAGAATCTTACACTGTAGGTTGAAAGTTTATTTTACAGTTTATTTTTTTCAAACATTTATTAACATTGCCAATTAATTTACTTAATTGCGGTCAATATAATTAATAAAAATCCTGTTATTCACTAATGACTACCAATAGCTGAATATAGAAAAATACATGTATGTCAATCAACAATCATATTATACAATCAATTAAGCCGAATTATCGATATTTAATTCAATGGAAACTATTAAAATTAATTAGCCTGTAAATAATTTCGTTTAGTAAATCTTGTGTTAATCGTATAAGTAGATGACAGCTTATTTTTGAAATGTCACAAAACTGTATTTTATTTTTAATTACAAACGAAATCCCGGCAGCCGCGGGGCTTTTTAGGTTACAAATTGGTGGCCGGCGTGGAGCTTTTTAGGTTACAACAGTCTTTTGAGAGAAATTTCAGGCCTTTTTAAATAATATCTAATTGCGCATGTATTTCGGCCATTTTCACTGCAACTTTCTGGCTTGGAAAATATACAAAATGATTCTAATTTTCACTAGTAATAAGGTCAAATTATTTCCGTAAATTTTTTCGAGCTCATGAAGATTTTGAAAACTATTATTATTTCGGTTAGAAAATTCCACACCAAATGAATCTCTAAATCAAGAACAAGCAACTTCCAATCAATCTGCCATAGTATTTAATAATTGCGTTTTTAATAAACATTGATCATAAAATGGTCCAAAGAATTTAGAAAACATCTAAGCTTGTAGTTGGAGTGAATCAAAATTATCATGTGAACAAATAGAAATTAGATTTAAAAAAAAATACTTTGTCATTATAAACGTCAAAAAAAATTCCAGTATAATTCGCTGTTGGGTACCCACGAGAAAAAAATTTCCACTAAAATTAATCCGTTGCGATGGTGATCTGTCAGAAATACACGTTCTGATTGGTTGAAAATCACATATTGTGTGGAATTTTCAAGAATATTCACGCGCAACTTACACATTTTTAGTGATTTTATATTGTTTATGTTGGTCGTTCTGTATGCAGTAGTAAAACTATTGTTTTTGCTGTATTCATTTTCAAAGTGAATCGACAATCTACAGACTTCTAGTGACAGAAGAGGTGAAAAGTGTGAAGTTGCCTGATAGTGTGGAAAAACCCTGGTAGAAAGCAGTTTGAAGATGGCGCAACAGCGAATAATATAATCAGGCCATTCATTTTGAGAATGAAATTCCAACAATAGATAACATTTTGAAAGTAATAAAAGAAAATGAACCAGAAATGGGAAGGAAAAAGTTAGGACGCGTTATAAATAAAAAATTAATATAGTTCTACTAAAATCTCGATTTGATTTTGAAATTTGAACATATAATAATACACTTACCGACTTAAAATTTGATCCATTCAAAACAATGATTTATTTAAAAATGCTATAACTTTCAAATGGGGAGGCTGATTTATTTGAATTCTTAGCAACTTTTAGATAAAATACTGTAGTTTTAAGATTATTATTCGGACGTCTAAAAGTAATTCGGTATTCGCTGGATATACAGGGGGGAAAAGAAAACAATTTTTTCCTCTACTTTTGACACACCCTGTAGGTTAATTCTGCTAGTAGATCTGCACACAATTAACCTTATCAAGAAGACTGATTTGTTTCTAGCATTTTGTTTTTTTATTTACCCCAATATCTAAATTTGTTTGTGAAATGTGACGGTTTAAAGAAAATGCAACATTTTAGAAATGGATAGATATATAGATAGATAGATTTTAGAAATGGTCATAATTTAAATGACGGTAGAGAAAATACTACAAAATAAGTAGAGTGCTGTGGCCAACTGACAATATGACAACTGTCAAATGTACGTTACTTGGCAATTGCAGTTTGATTATCAGTATTTAATTTAACATCATGGTTTTAACACCTACTGATGCTGCACGAGCAATTACTCTGGTACAAGACGGTAGGTCTCAGTATTAAGCTTCTAGAATATTGGGTGTTACAAGGTGTAGCGTCCAGAGAGCTGTACAACGTTTCAATGAAACTGGTAGTTTTTCAAGACGGAGAGGATCTGGCAGACGACGTTCTACAAATGTTCGAGATGCTACTGCTGTCATGGCTCGAAATCATTTGGAAGAAGTACGCCAAGTAGCTGTTAACGAAATAACGATTCGAAGGCGATTACGAGAACATGGATTACGCTCCAGAAGACCTGCAACTGGTACGGAGTTACTTAGGAATCACAGAACAGCCCAGCCCGTCTTCGATTTGCCAGGGAGCATCAACATTGGAATCTCGATGATTGGAGTGAGATTTTATTTTCTGAAGAGTCAAGGTTTTGTTAACGTTCTCCAAATGTCCGTGAAAGAATATACCGAAGAAGAGCCGAAAGGTTTGACCACGCAAATTTTTCCACAGGACTCAGTTATGGAGGATGATCGGTAATGGTTTGGGGCGGCATAAGCATGGAAGCTCGTACTGATTTAGGCATTGTTGGCGGCGGAGCAATGACAGCTAAACGATATATTCCTAATGTGCTAGATCCACATGTAATTCCATTTGCACCGTTTATAGGAAACGAATTCATGTTTATGCACGACAACGCTCGACCACATATTGCGAGAATTGTATCTCAATATTTGGACGAAACAGAAATTCAAAGGATGAACTGCCCATCACGTAGCCCAGACCTCAATCCAATTGAGCACGTCTGGTACAACCGAGCTCCTTCTCCAAGTAATTTAAATTTTTTGAGAGATGCTTTGATCCAAGAATGGGATCAGATTGACCAGATGGAGACTCGACATCTAATAGAGGGTATGCCACGACGCATTGATGCAGTTATTCGCGCTCGAGGGGGAAATACCCGTTATTAATTTGTAATAATTATTAGTTTATTTGTTGTTTGATTTGTTCATAAAGTTATGTATTACTCTGCTAAAACTAATTAAAAAAATTTTGAATATTGCATTTTCTTTAAACCGTCACATTTCACAAACAAATTAAGATATTGGGGTAAATAAAAAAACAAAATGCTGGAAACAAATCAGTCTTCTTGATAAAGTTAATTGTGTGCAGATCTACTAGCAGAATTAACCTACAGGGTGTGTCAAACGTAGAGGAAAAAATTGTTTTCTTTCCCCCCCTGTATATCCAGCGAATACCGAGTTGCTAAAAAATTCAAATAAATCAGCTTCCGCATTTGAGAGTAAGAGCATTTTTAAATAAAACATTATTTTGAATGGATCGAATTTTAAGTCGGTAAGTGTATTAGTATTCAGAATCAACATAAACATTGTTACACAGTTAACGGAATAAAGACTATAACAATGAAATATCAATTTTAATGTCACATAAACTCAATTTTTTAAATAAATTCATAAATATAAATTATCCTTATTAAATCAAATTACATACTGGGTTCATCATAATGAATAATTTTAAATTAATTACATATAAGGTTTGTCATAATAAATTAGTCAATCACAATATTAATAAAATTTCATTAGAAAAATACTGTTTATCCATAAATTAACATTTTAAGATTTGAAATTCCAAAATTGTTGAATAATAACATATATTTATTCTTTTTGTTTCAGAAATTGCTTCTGTAAAATATTAGTTTTGTAATAAAATAAAATTGAAAAACACTCTTGTTGATTTTTTGGGAATAATGAATACACCACCAGCAACAGGCAGAAAATAAATTATATTAATAATAAGTATTTCATAGTCATTACAATATGTTGATATAATTTGCAGATTTGTATCATTCCCAGCAATCAAATTGTTTCTAGATTGCAGTTACAAGTTGGTCACGAAACCAATAATGTCAAAAGAATTAACGATGAAGAAAAGATGTTCAAACAGACAGTCAACGGTTTTTCGAATAATACATCGATCTATTATCTATCTATCTATCTAAGTTTGAATAAGTCAGAGACCGAACTAACTGTAGAGGTGTTGGGGATATCTCCAAAAACTATATGGAGAACAAAAAATGGAGACTGTTAAGGGTACCGAATTCAAAAGAACTATCTGGAGTAACACTAGGTTCTCACATCTGCTCACAAGGTTCAGATGAGAAAAACATGGCAATATGACACTGTATTAAGCCAGTGGAAGAAAACAAGCGTAGGTTTAGGATATATAATTGAGCATGCAGGAGGTGATGACGGTTGAAAATGCAGGTATAGTGCTAGTTCTTAACATAATATTTCCCTGTGTACGAGCTGAAAATTTTTCGATCATTTGTCAACTGGATAATTGAACTCTGCAAAAACTTCTCTTTGGTGGTCCAGAGGATGACTTCGTAGATACTTTTAAAATAATTACATGTAATTCCTTATTGTGACAGAATACATTGAATATTTTTTTCGAATACTCTGTGTTAAGAAAATAAATTAAAAACATTGTTTAACAATAAAACTTACACCAACGACAATTCCGTGTTAGTGAGAATGGAATAATTTGAATTCTAAGGTCGAGACCTACGTAAAAATTCCATAGTCGTTGGCAACAGCATCAGAATAAAAATCACAAGAAATGAGAGTGGATTGAAAAATAATGAAATGAACACAAGACACGGTTTTTAAATGGTTTAAATTCGTTAATAATACATAAATAATGAAATCAAACAATATTAAAAATACAAAAGAAAAACTTTTTTCTCCTATACTGGCTGTGAAGTTTACAATTATTGCTTCTTCTAGATAACTGAGAAGTTGAATTTCTCTATTAGTGGTTAATAATGGTCAATAATGAAGAAAGTCAAATATTTTGAGGAATATGGGGATTGTAGTTCAACAAAAACTAGTGCAAAACTTGTATACCCAGGATATTGTCTCTAGTGTTGGAGTCATCAGTGGCACATAAAAAAACGCAGTTGTTATTCAAATCATCTGACCACTGACAATCTATTTCTTAGTTGATTGTTGTTATTAGCAGTTCATCTGATAGTTCCACTTGAAATTTTTCAATTTCTGACGCTGTTAATAGCGCCGTCAATACCTTGTTACCACATTTTAAATTTATTTTTATTAATTCGTCCATTTCTTTGAATGCTTCAAATAATCGTTAGATTTTTGAGGTTAAGCTGTCATTTTGTGAACTACCAAAGTTATTCACCACCTCGATACAACGGTGGAGTGGTTTGCAATTTTCGTTGATGCAACAGTAATAAATGAACGCGTCATTTCTTCAATCTACAATCCACCAATGAATATAAAAGCGCAGTTGGTCGATTGGTGGATCTACCGGTGAATAAAAGAACTTGCGTTGTTTATGTAGTTTTTTTGGTGAAAATAAGTTTAAACGAATGTATTATCAGAAGTATTATTCGATATTCGTATTTTCATTGCTCCTAGACAATATTGTTTTTATAGGATATAGGATAGCTTATAGTTTTATACTTAATACATTTCAATAAGCTACAATTTTAAAATTTCACATATCCCATACCCTATACAAACAGTAAGCCACTGTCAAAACGGAAACAACTATTCGCCATTTGCAACCTCCTATTTGGACGGAAACTTATTTGGTAAATGCTCCTTCCTATCTGTTTCATGTTCTAAGGTTCATGATATATCGAAAACTGACACTGTACTTGTCAGTCAGACGACGGGGTAAGCGACTCTCGTGGTACTTTCGTGAATTGTCTTAAATTGTATAAACACCATGGAGGTGAAGACATTTATATGCCTGGCATTTTGCTTGGTCAATAATAAAAGTCTTCACCACCTTGGTGTCTAATATACTATTTTTAACCTAACCAAAAAATAGGTAGTAAATTCCAAATAAAAACTCACCTGCGAAACGCGAACTACAGATAATGTGATTTTTATACCCAACTAATCTAGTTTACATTCATCCAAAAGCTCCAAAGATAACGCTGAAATAAGCATACCCTAAAAAAGTTGCTACTTAGTAACTTCAAGCTTGGTACATTGAATACTTACTTTGCGATATGTCTCGAAATGCAGAGAACTACTCAACAACTAATCTATAATTCTATTCATAGCTTCAAAGAGAGATAGTATCATAGTTAACAAAAAAATGGCCAGTATTTTGAGCACTTATTATAATGAAGTGTCTGCACCTCAAATGAATGTTCAGTTTCAGAATTGTAGCATCCAGTTTTGTTCAAAATTACAATTTTAATATTTTTGTTGAATTTCTATCATAATTTCCAAATAAAATAATACATTGCCAATATTTTTGGAAAGAGAAAAAAATATTATTTTTTAAAAAAATTCATGATGGCGGCGGTACGCTAGGAGCTGACATCAAAAACATTTAACATTCGCTTCAAAATATGCAGAATGAAGTCTCATTGATCGTCCTAGAGTTCTATAACTTTCCCTCTATCCATTTCAAAGATAATCCCTTGGTGCGAGACTTGTCAGCAGTACTGTATATCCTTATTGCAGGACCTTTCAAGAGAAATAATATTTTTTCAATATGCTAATAAAATTGCTTGGAAGACTCTGTATATTAACAAAACGCCGATACTAATCCCCGCTATCCTTCGAACAAAATCAATTTAATTATTCCATCACTTTGAAGACTTAAATACAAACAGAACGAGGAAAAAAAAACTGGTAATATACACTTATATAAATATAATTAATCTCGATATATCGAGCGAGTTCCATTTTTAGGTCGAATCCAATAACTTGCTCCGGTGACATTCTTCTATAAGTAGCAACAAAACCAAACCAGTAAATAAGTAAAGCAGATTAGTGCGTTGAAACCCGTTTTGGTGAACTCGACAGTACAATTACGTTATGTAAAAAAAATTGTGTTTTTAATGTTATTCACAAACGCTTTTATGTCAATATTTTTTTTAATTCCAAAGTGTAATAAATCGGTTAGATATTGTTCAAGAGAATAAATTATATATTGAATCACTGAATTATTAATTTATATAGTAGTATTAGTATTCAGGAATCAGAACTTTTTTGTAAAAATTGTTTTTAGCGAAGCACAAATGGAATGTCCAGAAAAATGCAGTCCGTTTTCTAGAATCGGCAATAATTTTGGATCACCAACGTGGTCTTGGTCTAGAATTTGCACATCAGTTTCCCTCTTTATAGTAAATTCGCTATTTTGTTTCATTCTATCTCAATTTTTTATTTGGGTTAGCGTGAAGGGATCCGTACCAGGTGTAGTTTTGATTAGCGACTCCTCCAGGTCTGTTCTAGAGGCTTTGAATAGCTCACCAAATAAACAATTTGAAAATTAAATGATTTGCAGTATAAAAACTGCTCTTTCATCTTTACACCAAAAATGTGAAAATACATTTTATTTGAACAAAGGCACATGTTGATGTCATAGTACCATTCCACGATGTAAGAAATTCATTCTGAATGGATGGAACACGCAGCCAGCGGCAACAGGATCTAATTATTATTATTAGGTAGGTACTTTAAAATCAATCAGTCTTTACCTAATATCATTTCACATAACTCTTTCCCTTATGTAAGCAAAGCTTAGACTTGCATTATACAGGGTGGGGCACTATGAACGAACTATTCTCTTGCGACTTAACGGCAAATATAATTGGAAAAAATAAGACGTAGAATTAAGTAGATTACTCAGGACTATAATTTAAAAATATTTTGGAATATACAGGGTGCTCCAAAAAAGCGTTCCGTATCAAAGTTAGGCTCCTTTAAATGGAACCCCCTGTATTTTATCACATTTTTGAATTGTACTATCAAAAATAATGTAAGTTCATTAACATTTCCTTATACCTATCTAGTTCAGTTTCCAGGATAAATCGATTTTACATAATTTGTACACCCTCCGAAAAAATACAATAACTTCAGAATAAAAACGAATAACCACATTTGCTTCACACCATCGCACTAGAAGCTTTTAACATTCTGTTTCCAATATTTACTGGTATGCTATATTATACAGGGTATTTTTAATATGACAGTATAACACTAACCATTTAATTTCTGGCTTAATTTAAATGGAACACCCTGTATCTGTTGTCTAACTCTGATAGTTCTCGAGAAATTTTAAATTTGTTTTTTAATATTCAAGTATTTGCTGACATCTAGTTACCCATGACATGATACTCCAATGGAAAGTTTTTAAAAATTTAAAATTTGTTATTTTGACAGTAAGTGCTTTGTTGTATGATTTATAATTGATAAATTGAAGGTCTCTTGAATCAGAATTTTATTAAGGGTACTCAATCATTAACTTTGCAATAAGATTAGTAAAAAAACTTAACGCTAACTGGAAGAAAATTTCGTAAATTCTTACGTATCACACTACCCGAACTTTTAGATGACGTTCCACTAGCTACAGGACAAAAAATGTGGCTGCAGTTGGATGGTGCGTCTGTTGATTACAGTGTAATTGTCCGGTGTTACATGAACAATATTTTTCCACAAAAATGGATTGAGCGAGGGGGTCCTTATCTTTGGCCGGCAAGGTTCCCATGCTTGACGCCATCAGACTATTTTCTTTGGGGTTACATAAAAAGTATTGTCTACAATACAGAGCCAACCACTCCTGAGAACATGAAGGATATGGATAAGGAAATCGTTTCAAACAGTAACACCAGAAATGTTAAAGAAAGTGAACAATAATTTTTTTTAAAAGGGTTCAAATTTGTATCCAACAAGATGGGCGTCACTTTGAACACCTTCTTTGAATTTTTTGTACCTAGTTATTTTTTTATAATTTTAAAAGCTTATTCTATCTTTATGCCCAAAAATAGTGTAGGTACCTACTTACCCTTAATAAAATTCTAATTTAAGAGACCATTAATTTATCAATAATGAATCATACAACCAAGCACTTACTGTCAAAATAACAAATTTTGAATTTGTAAAAACTTTCCATCGGAGTATCATGTCATAGGTAAATAGATGTCAGCAAATAATTGAATATTAAAAAACAAATTTAAAATTTCTTGAGAACTATCAGAGTTAGATATAGGCAACCCTAATACTAACTGGAAGGTAATAAATTCCTACGTTTAACAGACCCAACAGATACAGGGTGTTCCATTTAAATTAAGCCAGAAATTTATGTATTAAATGGTTAGTGTTATACTGTCATATTAAAAACACCCTGTATATGATAGCATACCAGTAAATATTGGAAACAGAATTTTAAAAGCTTCTAGTGAGATGGTGTGAAGCAAATGTGGTTATTTCGTTTTTATTTTGAAGTTATTGTAATTTTTCGGAGGGTCTACAAATTATGTAAAATCGATTTATCCTGAAAACTGAACTAGATAGGTATAGGGAAATGTTAATGAAGCCCCATCTATGTTGAAAGCCGTCAATGCATTAACTGGAGATCTACACTTCCACGCATTTCTGCATGTTTCAAAGTTTTTCCAAAGAAGTTTTATTATTGGAAAAAAGTAAGTGAGAAAATACCCATTATTTATTTGAGTCACAAATTGTATTCGTTTTTTCCGTAATAGCTGCTGTCTACCCACAGACAATCTGACATTAAAAAATGGGACGAATTCTATAGGAGCGGAATTGTTGACAAAATTTTTATGACATAAACATTTATTGATATTAAAAGATTATTTTTATACTGTGCTAATACCATGAAATTGGTTAGTTCGAAATCTATAATAATTTTTTATATAATATGGCGCCTCTCCCGTCTGCTCGTGAAAGCCTATAATTGACTTGTCAGCATTGTTTCCTTTATTTTCTCAAAATCTAGTGGGTGGTCATTAATTATTATTAAAAATCTCAGTTTTGCATAAATAACGGCCATCTATCAAATTTTTAAATTGTTTCCTAGCGTAAATACATTTAATTCCACTTTATTCGGTGGGAACTAAACACTCGAAATACTGGAAGTACAGTTTTAATAGTAAAATTGCTTGATAATACGAAGTCATAGAAACTGGTCCAATAAATAGTTGACCGTAATAAAAGTTGTTTTTCATATCTACCGGTTAGTTTGCAGTACCGGTAGAGTTTTTCCAACTAGCTAGTTTATTTTAAATTGCCTTGAAACAAAAATTCATTTCTTTGCTAAACATAGTGTTTTCGAACAAGTTTTTATATCCAGCTGAGCCAAAAGGTTATAATAAGATCATCACCATGGCCGTTCAATCCCGAGGGACTATGTCTAGATCTTTTATTAGTCCCGGCCCTTTTCTTGTAGCTCTACATTTTCTTCTGTCTACGCATTTTGTTTCACAATCTCTGATTTTGGATGCCTTCATAGCTTCCTCTACCTGCTTCGTGGTCTACCTCTTGTACTCGTCTTTGATGGAACCCATGCTGTTATTCCCGTTAATATTTCTGTTGTTGCTGTTCTCGTAATTCCAGTCTCCTTGCTTTTGTATAACGGACTATATTTTCTCCACCTGTTTCCTTCTACATTTTTTGCTTCTTTTCAATCTCATTCTCAATTTCTTGTTATGTCCGGTCCAAGTATTGTTCTCAATATTTTCATTCCTAGTATTTTCAGATCTTCTTCTCCTTTTTTGTTTATAATAATAATTGTTCTTTCAAGTGCGGAAGTAGAATATTTTCAACAAGCTAGTTATTTTTATTTCAAATTGCTTTGAAACAGAAATTCATTTCTTCATTAACCATAGTTTTTATTGATACAAACGATTACGATAATAAACAGAGCTTATAATTTCCCCTTCTCAAAATACATTTACACCGGATCTGGATTAGAGTGCGAGTTAATATACGCAGCAAATTTTTTAAATTCAATATTTCAGGGCTAAAGTGGGCATTTTATTGTTTTCAAGATGATCTCGCGACTAAGCATATATATGAATTGGTCGAATTATTTTTTCGATTCAGAAGCCTTAAGACCAAAGACAGTTTTTGTGGATTGGCTTTGTCTACCTCTCTTTAGTATGTCAATAACCCTACAGTTTGTTAAGTTCTAATCTTTTTGATATATTCAGGTTGTTGTAACTCAGCAGGTTAACCCACTGGTCACTGGATCAATGGTTAAACTATGTTAAACCACTATTAAGTAGTTAAGACTTTTTTCGTTATAACACAATTTGTCGATCAAGGGTTCCGTAACCAATTAGGCAATCCAGTGACCTGTCAAATAAAATCCAATATGGCGACACAGGGCAAACAAATGTGATTTAATACACTGTAGACCGTGGATTTTGGTATACATAAGTGTTTATTTTGGAGAAAGGTGCTTTTATTTTGCTTTGGTGTCTCTATACTAATAATATACAATAAAAAGTTCAGTTTTATAAAACTTTTAAGCTGGGTATATCAATTTAGGACCAACTTTTGGTTGTGTACCTATATAGGAACATTATTTTTTTGTTAGTGGTTTTCAGACTATCAAGAATTATTATTTGATATTTACGGGTAAGTACGCACTGACTGAAACATATACAATATTATAATGAAAGTGAAACTTTTATGAAATTGCTGGCATTAAAATTTCTCTTGCTTGAATTGGACGATATCACCTGCAGTATTTAACTTTTATGCTTACGGATTTCAGGAGTGAAACACCTACTTCAAAATGCCAACAACTTGTATTGTAGTCGGTTGTGGGAACCGAGACCAAGTAAGCTTTTTTAAGGTCCCAGCTGTTTTAGAGAACACATTTTTGGTGCACAAGAATGAATTGAGTAAGAAGCGTAAAGAAATGTGGTAAGCAGCAATCAATAGAGATGATTTAACAGAATCAAAAATCAAATATCAGGCTGTATGTAGCAGGCATTTTGTTCAGTTTTGTTCAATAACAATATTTATAAAAACTAAGTTAAGTGATATATTCTAAATAAAAAATTATAATCAAATGAACAATATATACTAAACACTAATAAAATATACTAAATTTAAGGAAAATATACTAATAAATTCGACTAAAAAGTCTTGAGCACTGTTTATGACTGAATAGACAATACAAAACTAACCTAACTGTCTAAAGTGTTTGCCCTGCACGGCCATATTAGGTCACGTGATCTGGATTGCCTATTGGATTTCAGTTGACATTTCAACCTTTCGTTTCCGTTATTGTCATTTAAGTACATTATTTAGTAATTTAGTTTCATGCTCTAAGTTTTAGAGTGTTTTTGATTGTTTTTGAAGTTAACCAATGGTTAAACCTACAGAGTTACAACATACCCTTAAAGGTTTCCCATATTCCCATAACGGTTGACTAAATCAAAAATAAAATCGGAAAAGTACATTTATAATTTATTATTTCAAATTTAAAGATTCCAATAGCTTTTAACCACGAATATACACTATCTGTTTAATAACAACTTGCCGTGTTATTTAATAAAATGCGAGTCCAGCTGAGCGATATCATTGCCTTTTTATGCCTTTATAATCAGCCTTACAATTATTATTTCTTATGGAAGCCGCATGAAATCGATTCCCAGTAAATTTTATATACCATTCGAAGAAGAAATTATTTTATAACATTTTCTTTTGAAAAGAAATAACTGCTTATGGTGAGTCGACGAACAGTAGCGTGGAATTATCGATATCTTATACATACCTACACTTACTTTTATGTAATTCTCATGTTTACTGCTCGATAAATAATAGTCTGAATGAACTCTAGTTCTTTCAAATAAGCAGCCAAGATAATCAGCAGGGACAGAGTTGTTATGCTGTAATTTTATAGTTATTAGTGATGAGCAAAGCAAGACCAAGACCAATACCAAGTTTCGAACAGTCTTGGTCTTGCTTATTCGGTCTTCTTCTTCTTGGTATTCCTCGAATCGTCCGGTCTTGGTCTTGGCCTTGCTCAGCTTATTAATGCCCGTATTTATAGTCGAAACTCAACCACCGACTTGAGATGGACTTGAGTCGTGCTTGGCCAAGCCGTGGGTACTGAGGACTCGACATTGGACGCATATTATAGTCCAATCTTCGCGAATTCTCGGCGAAGGAAAGACTCAAGACGTATCTCAAGCGTAGCAATTAGATTTTCTGTTGGCCAACATGAAACATTTTGAAATTGTGTATTTTATGATAATTGTGACACATTTGTCGTGAATTTTGATGCCGTAACGCTATTTTCTGCATTTTTTTTGGGTGTGAACATTTATCTGTAACTGTCATATAACGGATACGATTTGACACTATTTTCAGTGTCATAATGACGTAAATTACCGCACTAGTGCGATAATAAGAATCTAGAAGCATATTATTACCAGAATTAAATCTTTAAAATAACACTGGAAACTGCATTTTCAATTTCCGAAAGGAGATTGTCTTCGCTTGAACTCATTTTTATAGATTTTTGTTCATTCAACTTTGAAAATTTGATGACATAACTAATTCATTTTATTTCCACAGCCTTGTTTGTCTTAGTTGCTATGGTCACAAAATATGATACACAGTACCTTATGTTTGCAGTCAATATTATTAAAAATACCTTGGATTGAATTTTTTTTCAATTTTATATTATAGGTATACTGTTAATAATACTAATAAACAGTTGTGAATAAAATTTTGTACGTAACACGTGTGATAGGAATTATTAACGCACTTATGTGATTAAACGACTCGGCCTACGGCCTCGTCGTGCAAACTTCACGTGCGTGCGTTAATATAATGTCCATATCCCACTAATTACGTAAATAACTATTACTATTTACTTTCGTTGAATTATCGACAACCCAAGGTAAAATTATATCATTAACGATATTTTTTGTGAATCTATAACGTATCCGAAATTCTCCCGCATCATAAAATTCCATAGGATTCTCTGCATCCCTTATGTATCTTTTTGGAATCCTATCATTTTGCATATTTTCCTCCACATAATCAAGACATTCCAAAAAATCCTCGTGTTCTTTATAATCCATTTTCACTAATCTCTATTAAAATTGTTATTCTATTACAAACCCACTACACAATCTAACCTTAAATAACAAAACAAATGTCACAAACCGAGTCTCAAGTCGAGCTGAAGACAGGTTGCCTTGAGCAAGACTCCATTCGCACATGCGCAGTTGCAGCGTTTCTCAAGCTGTGGGTCTCGAGAACGAGATTCGACTATAAAATACGTTCTTGTCTCAAGCTCGAGCTCGGTCTCAAGTCTCGAATATAAATACGGGCATTAGTCTTGGTCTTGGTCTTGGTATTGCGTACAAAATCTTGTTCATTTTACCTTTAACTTATTTCTTCCACTTCCAAGATCATAATGGTTATAAATTATTAATAATTGACAGTCAATTATCAACTATCAAAACTCTTTATTTTATTACTATTTAAAAAATATTAAAAATTCATCATCATATATCAATTTTTTTGGACGTTATTGAGTCTTGCGTATTTGGTCTTGGTCTTGCTTTTTCGTAAGACCAATGTTGCTCATCACCAATAGTTATAGTCAAAATAATACAGTTTCTGTTAATAGGTGGGTTCCAAATCATTTCCATTGAAAGCTCACTTGTATGCGCATAGTAATACTTTTAAAAATAGAAATATCTAATCAAATAATGAAACAAATAATCTTTTGTTTTTTTTCGTGCAATTGAATAGTGCAATTGGTTTTTGAGAGTTATTTAAAAATTCAAACGAATTATTGACATTCAGTAAAAAAAAAGATGATTGCAGAATTCATTTTTTGATTTTTCCAATTTTTAAGCATGTTTTTAAATGGAGACTGTATTTTTTTATCATTTCACAAGAAAGTATAACTCAAGACGAAAAAATGGCGACGTGAATGAAGTCTCTACGACAATTTTCCAAAGGAGAATTTTAATTTGAAAAATATTTTTTTGGGCCGAGATACGTGATTATCTCGGAAGTCTCTTGATATTTTTATCTGGAAAAAATTGTGGATTTTTCGGACATAAAAAGGTATACATTCACCAAGTTTTGTCAAAATAAAATTATTATCGTGTACATGGAAAATAAAAAAAGATAAAAGCGGTTTTTCGCTTTTTTCTCGGAGTTTTTGAGGTTATATGAAAAAATCATTCAAACAAAAGTTGTAGACCTTTTTAAGATCTACAACTTTTCTGTTGTACACTTTTCTTTCCGGAAATCGCAATAATCCAACACTCCACCCCTTTTCACCCCCCAAATATATCTGAAAACACCTGTGCTCACGCATTTTTTTTCCGTTTATTATACGACTATTTACCTTTCCCAACTCTTCCCATCCTGTTAACAATTTTCTCTTTGTAAAAGTGTTATTTGCCTGGACTATATGATATAAATATTAAAACTCAGTATTAGTTTTATGGAAATACCTGGAAATCTGTTTTTCCTATTTAGGATCAAAATTACTGTGTAATGATATAGGAAACCAAGGAAAACTATATCTGCTGATCTTTATAATTGTTGTTACTTAAGAAGATACTATCATAGTGGAGAGCTGTTCATTGACGACTCCATATATGGGTCTTTTGTGTCCCCTAATTTCTAATTCTAAAATATGTAGTACTTCTAGTTCTGTATTAGGGTTGATGAGTGTTGGGTGTCAAGTAGATGTTTTGTGCAATGGAATTCATCTGTTTCAATTTGCATGCTCGTAAATGTTTATTGTGTCTAATTTCAAAACTTTGACTGGTTTGAGAGCATTACTTTCTAGACATTTAAGTATATATATCCCAGACTTTTTTAATGGGGATATTGTCGATTCTACATTCAACAATTTTTTACTTATATTGCTTTCTAAAATAAATTGTATTTATATTTAAAAAAATTAAAAATAAAAAGAGGAGGGTTTTTATAGTCGAGGGAATCCTAAATATTATTTTGATAAAAATACGGATTGGATGTTTCTCTAAAAACTTCTTTTGATCTATGTCTAAACAATATTGCTTAAGATACAAAATACGCTTCTCTGCTTCTAATAGCTATATCGAACACAAACTCAATGATGCATCTTACTCAAAGCTTAACGATAGTCTTAAAGTAGACTGCAGTTGACCAGAGCAGTGTTGTATTCAAACTTACTGAGTGGGAAGTTGATAAAAGTCACGGACTTATGGTATCCCACGAATGTGTGACAGTTGACATGCTTCGACTATTGACAGCTGTCACACATCGCCATCTAGCAGACCATTTTCGAATATAATATTCTGTACATATATTTCATTCAATAATTAGTTAAGTATAAATAAAATATAGTGTAATGTAATAAAATATAATACTATTGGAATGTGTCTATGTTGGCAATTATTGGTCAATAATTTTCTATATTATCAATAAATTTACTTTATTCAAGTCAACATGTGGCATTATTCTATACCCTCAACTACCTAGCATTGGAAGAACTTTTTTGCAGTAAATATGAATAGTATAACTGTGTCGACATTTACTGACACTCTCGTTCCTATGTTTTTCCTACACCTGGTCGAAAAACAGATTTGTTTATCTACTTATGACTAAAGAAACAAGTATCAGGAGCCGGGTAAAAAAAACAATATATCTTCTAGGTCCTAGTGTTTGAATGGGATCCAAATACCATTACCAGACTTGGAAAGAATGCCATTCAATGGTACACAGACGGCTCAAAAGCAATAGAAGGAACTGGGATAGGAGTGTTCAGGAACCAAACACTCTGAAAGCTTGGGAAAAACCCCAAGTATCTTTCAAGCGGAAATCCACGCCATAAGAAAGTGCGCCCAGTTCAATATTGATAAAGGATACAGAAGACAAAGGATTATCATAATGTCGGATAGTCAAGCAGCCATTAAGGCACTGAGCTCTTGTGTAATCAGTTCCAAAATGGTGTGGGAATGCCTAGACAAACTCAATGAACTAGGCGAGAACAACATAGTCACCTTACTATGGATTTCAGGACACACTGGAATAGAAGGAAATGAAATAGCAAATGAACTAGCAAAGAGGGGGACTGAAATACCTTTCTGGGGGCCTGAACCCTTTTGCGGAATCAGCCCCAATGTAATATTGGAAGAAATAAGTAAATCCGAGAAAAAGAGAAGATCTGACCATTGGAAAGATCTAGTAGGGCTTATACAATCAAAGACTCTTCTGGATGACTACAACCTGTTGAGATCAAAAGAATGCATAAGTCAAAGTAAAACTGCGCTAAGAGTTTTAACAGGGATCCTAACGGGACATTGTCGCCTGAATGGGCACCTGAAAAAGCTCAAAATAGTGGAGGAAGAAGAATGCAGATTTTGTGGAATGGAAGAAGAAACCTCCATCCACATACTTTCCAACTGCACAGCACTTCAGAATCCTAGAGCACAGCACCTGGGAGATTACTGGATAGAAGAGGAACATTTGCCTAAGTTGAAGCCTGCAGACATCCTAAAATTCCTCCGGGAAATAGGACTAAAGGAACTACTAGTTTCTGAGACTCTCCTCAGAAACTGAGTAGAAGAAAGGGGGAACAATAGGTCTTTTAGGTCTCAGTTAATGTCACCCCAAAAATCACACATACATACATAGGTCCCAGTGAATATTATAATCTCTTGATTCCCCTTTACACTTGATGTCTTTTGCGACTCATGGTCTTGCCTTTGTCGCATTTCCTGGATGACCAATCAACTACGTTGTGATTCTCAACCACTGCTGGTTCCTCACCTTGCTTCTTTATAAGTAAGACCGTTATTTCATATCAACATTTCTTTTCATTGTCATTCTCTCTATACTAAGCAGATTGCGTATATGGTAACTTGCAGTTGGGTTCATTTCTCTCTAATCTGCTTTAATTTTTTTTCTTAACAATGGTCTAAGTCTAGGTATACTGGGCCACCTAACTCTGTCCATCCACGTTCATCCCACGAACCAAAAGTCCTTTCAATGCGGTCAAAAAATCTCAAAAAGTCTATAGCAGCCCACCTGCAGAGTGAAATTATATTCTTCTCTTCCCCGGTTGTTGTCTAATACCTATTTAAATATTATACTTGGTATTCACCATGTATTATTTCTTGTTTTCTTATTTGTACAAGAGTAACGTGATCATTAGCGGAAAGTGAAGCATGTAGTTCATTTGCTTACTACTTTTTCATAATTTTTGAAAAAAAAACATGTCACATGAGTTACTGAGTAGTTATCCAATAACGCCTTTCGACAAGTAATGCAGCAAAGGGTTTTACGCCACTGGATACTAAAAAAGATGCCATATAAAGATACGTGCACGCTAACGAGTTATAGACTCTTCGGATTACAAGAGTTTTAAGTTACATTTTAATTTTTAATGAAGGCCATAATGCAGAAATCATCAATTGATATTTACAGGTTCTGATCACGATATCAAAACTGATAACTTGAAAGTATGCGTTCTATGAAGGTTGAAATATAAACATTAACATTTGAAAAATATATACACTGTGTTCATTTTAAAACTTACCACCCCTGTAACTCAAAAACCCCAATACATTGCAATATTCGCCGGGACAGGTCAATTTTTGTTTTTCGGGGGAACTTTTTTGACGGTCAAGTGGTTTCAATATTTTCATCCCTGTAACCCCTAGCAACCCCAACTTTGAAATCTCAAATACAAACACCCCTTGTTATACAGAGTTTAAAAGTCCCTTTCATTGTCAATACAGCGATGCATTCGTTTCAAAAATTGGGTGAGATTTGATAAAACTATGGGTCAAAAACCACTCAGTTGAAAAAAAATTATTTATTTTATTTAATAGTTATTGTATCGTTTGAATGAAAGAATTCAGAAGAAGCATACTAGGAAAAACAGTAAACATTAGTGGTTGTAGAGAAAACATTTTTTGAATGCCAACTGAGGCAAAGACTACTAAGTTGAGAACCACACAGAGGCAAAGACTACTAAGTTGAGAACCACACAGTGTTCTGTAGTTTATTTACGTATCGTCAAAATTGTCGTCAAAATTGAAATAACTTATTGTTTGTTATAGTTTGAACGTTGTAGAAACTAAATTTTCTTTCGTGCTGTTATCGAAGATACAATGGTTTAATCTTTAGAAGAAAGAGTTGAAATTATTTTCATTTATGGTGCTAGTGATAAATTTGCGCGACAAACAGCGCAAATATTTAACAGCAGGCATCCGGATAAAAATGTTTCGCATGTTATGTGCTACAACTTGTGCAGAAGTTTAAACAATCTGGATCGATAGGCAATGCGAAACGAAATACGTCTAGAGTGTTGAGTGAAGTCGCTCATATTGAAGTGTTGGGTCATTTTGGGGTAGATCCAACTACTTCTATTAGAAAAGTTTCACAAAAAACTGGAATATCAATAGGCTCAATACATAAGGTAACAAAAGTTAATAAGTTCCATCCCTATAAATTGCAAATACTTCAAGAACTGTACGAAGATGACCTGGATCGAAGAGTGAAATTTTGCGAAATAATGACAAAACGAATTAATAATTCACCCAATCTACTAAAAAATATTTGCTTCTCGGATGAGTGTACTTTTAGGCAACACCATAATAGGTCCCTTTTTATGATTGGTTGTCTTACCGGGGAGCTGTATTTAAATATGCTTCGGAACACAGTTGACGTACTGATCACTGAATCGTTAGAAAATCAAATTGATCAGCACGGAAATCTTTTACTCCAAAGAGACCAAATACACTATCAACAAGATGGTGCGCCTGCGCACTACGCTAGGCCAGTACGTGATTGGTTGAATATTACATTCCCTGGTAGGTGGATAGGAAGAAGAGGGGTAGTAGAATGGCCACCAAGATCCTGTGGTCTCAGTCCGAATGACTTTTTTCTATGGGGTTATCTCAAATCAGTAGTTTACAAAACTGAACCACTAAACATTGACGATTTAAAAACTCGAATAACAGCTGCGTGTGGAGCTATCAGGCCAGAAACTTTTCAAAAAGTGCGCGAAGAATTTCATGACCATCTTTTTTATTGTTTAGAAAGAAATGGTGAACATTTTGAACAATTAATAAAATGACATTTTGAGCTAATGAGAAAATAAATAGTTTTTTTCAACTGAGTGGTTTTTGACCCATAATTTTATCAAATCTCATCCAATTTTTAAAACAAATGCATCGCTGTATTGACAATGAAAGGGGCTTTTAAGCTATGTATAACAAGTGGGGTATTTGTATTTGAGATTGTGAAGTTGAGGTTGCTAGGAATTAGAGGGATGAACATATTAAAACCACTAGACCGTCAAAAAAGTTCCCCCGAAAAACAAAAATTGACCTGTCCCGGCGAATATTGCAATGTATTGGGGTTTTTGAGTTACAGGGGTGGTAAGTTTTAAAATGAACACAGTGTATATACTCGTACTATCTTGATCGCTTAAAGATTGCTTATTACATTTCTCCAGTTTCATATATTCATTTACTTACTTTTTGGCATCTAGTAAGCATTCAATATACTTATATGATTGCTATCATTAAAGCATTGAGTTCTTATGTAACCAACTTCAAAACGGTATGGGAGTGCCTAGAAAAATTATGTGATCGATAAAAGAACAGCCAACTGTGAATTCCAAGACACAGATTTTTGTACACAAGAAAATTTTGGCGATATCAGTACCAAATTAATATTCAAAGAAATAGGTACGATCGGGAAGATCTAGCAGGGTCAATCTGATCAAATATATCCTGGCTGGTTAACCTGAGATCAAAAGAATGCATAAGGATAGGTACAACACATGAAAAAATATTGTATAAAAGCAGAAGATTTACCGAATTGATTGATGAATTGATACGACACCACCGGTCAGAGATTCCTCGACACCTCATCCTTTAGGCTTTTTGTCCTCTTAGTTGTGTCGTCTATAAGAAGTAACCAGTAGCCCTTATCACACTTAACAGTCATTTCACCAGGTCTTTCTTGAAGAAATCCTCCCCTGGATGCTCTGGTCCTAGGAGTCTATATATCCAATGATATAATGCTTCACAGTCAAAAATAATGTGACAGACTGTTTCCTCCTCTTCCATGCACAACCGACAAACAGGTTCCTCCCTATATATACCGATTATATGCATGTGCTTTCTCAGGGTTCAGTGACCGGTGAGTTAACCCGACACTGTCCTTATCTGTCCCCTGCTGACGTTTAGTATTCATTTGTCAGCTTCTCCGAGGGTTTTTTGACCAGGAGTTTGCTGTGTTCCTGTTTTTGCACATGTCTTCAGTATGGATGATGTTTAGTTTGAGTACACCGAGATATACAACGACGTGCAGCAGATTTTGATATTACAAATTCTGGTTCCGGACCAGTGGAAGTTCAGACCCTAGCTTTGCTAGAATGTCTGCCTTTTTATATCCTGCAATACCCTTGTGCCCCGGGACCCACTTAAGAGCTACTCTGTTGTGGTAAGCTAGGGTAGGTAGTTTTTGTAGGCAGACCCAGGACAGTCTAGGTCTGATCTGAGGATTTGCTGAGGATTTTAGTGCAGCCTGACTAAGGATCTTATGGCCTCTGTACCGAAACTTACCGAAACTAAAGCATAAAATTCCTTCAAAGAATGGGGTCGAAAAATTTAGTCTATTGGACTTTCATCAGGAATGGAGAACTGAACAGAAGGAGATACAATACATGCCAGTGAATATAAAATTCAACTTTTGATAAATTTCCAATCCAATTTCTTATTTTTATAAGGTTTAGAAACGTATAAAATCAAAAAACCTATCAGATTCTGGTGGAGCTTCAGGCGACATCTTGAAAAAAGGCTTTTGGACGATATCTTGGGAACTTTACACTTGACAGAAAATGTGGTTAGAGATGAAGTAATTACAAAGTTGGAACATTTCATACAAATTGAGAAAACACGAGAAAACATTCCTCAAAATTTTGTAAATAATGACTATAATTGAACTATTAATACTCATATGAATTAGTATAAGATACACTTTTTATATATTATCATAAATTATCACCACCCAAGGGTGGTAAGTTAACTTACAGCACGTCATCAAGAGCAATCGCTTCCTTTTTGGTAATTATTACTCACGTCCTTAAAAACAGTGTCAAAATACGTTGTTTACATTTTAAGAAGAAGAAAAAGTTAATTTACACTATCAAACAAGGCAATCTATAAAATATTAACACTAACTTACAATTATTGCAGAAACTATTGGCAACACAGGAGGCTCAAAGTCCAAAGAGTTTTATTGAGGTTATGTGACCATGATAATATTCTAGGTTTAAGTTGTACCTATACGTTAGTGTGAGAAATAGGCTAACGACAAGTTAGTTTAAAAAAAATTTAGCCTTGTCCACACCCACTTCAGACTTGGCTGGAATTACTTGGAAAGATTAAAAGGTGCAAAAACCCACTTAGTGAGAGGAACTTCTGCTCAAGCTGCTCGTCTGTGATGATGTTGATCATCACATTGGCTTTCTCAGTGGCTGTGATATTGTACGGATTTATTATCCATTATGAAATTTG
>CAJUYH010004594.1:0-26530 GCA_910591685.1 Galerucella tenella
ATTACTTCATCTAGTTCTGGGTGTGGTAAGTACTGTTTACGCTATTTTCCTTTCTTTCCTTTTCGACAGCATCTTTGAATTTCATAATCTTCTCCACTATGTCCTTCACTAGCTGCCACTTCTCTAACAGTAGAGCAGTAAATTTACCTTCATTCAGCTCTCCCCTCTCACACGTTAACCGTTCTCATACGAATAGCGTATGACTCGCATCGTCCCTATCGTGGCAATATCTGCAGAAACCGTCGCTTTTACCGATTCTCTCGCAGTATGCTTCAAAACTACTGTGTCCAGTTAGAGCCTGCGTTAAATAGTAGCTAAGCACCCCGTGCTTCCTTCTTGTCCACGATTTGTACTCCCAAGCTTCTTGCCATTCCTCTTCGGTGCTCAATACTACCGGTATTTGTCCTGCTAGAACTTGTAAAGCTGCTGTGGATACCATTCGGTAGGCTCTCGTTATCCTGAGACATACCTTTCTTTGGACCTCTGTCAGCCTTTCCCTGTTTTTCCGAAGTTTCAAGGCTGCCTCCTTCCATGCTGGCGCAGCGTACCATAGTATGGAGGAGGTCATCGACATCAGTAGACGTCTCCAGCTGCATCCTCCAACGTTTGGCATAAGACGACTAAGCTGGGCGGCTTTCCTTTCTGCTCGGCCTGCAACGTCCAGTTTCCTTTTGCCTATCAAGGTAAGGGCCTCCGTTATCTCTAGGGCTAAATTGAGTCACATATTATTGAGCCATTCTGTTATTTGGCTTATTGCTGTCCTTGCCAAATCTAGCAATTCTTCTTTTTCTTTCTCTTGCTATGCATATCACTGCGAGGTCGTCTGCATATGCAACCAATCGAATTCCCGGCGGTACATCTAAATTCAAAACCCCATAGTAGGTTATATTCCATAACAGAGGCCCTTATATGGAACCTTGGGGTACTCCGCATGTTATTTCCGTTTCCTGTTCATCATATACGATTGATCTTTCCGAGAGGTAGTTTGAAATTATTTTTACCAAATAGCTTTCGATTTCCCTGTTCTGTAGGCTTTTAATATGGAAGTGACTGTTCAAGGCTACGGTACATTGTCTTGTATTTCAACCTAGCTGTTCGCCTAGTCTGGACCAAAATTCTTTGATCTCACTCACTCCAGGTGCCTTGTTTTGTCATTCTCGAGATTAATTTTTTATCCAATCTCATAAAGGTACTGAATCTATAGTGCTCCTTCTCGGATTAGAGAATCTGCCTTTCCATTGTACTGGTGATTTGAGTGGCTCTTTATAATAATTAGCGTGAAAAAGTTTGAGCAGATGTTACTACAAATTTTGAAACGTTTAAATTGTTTTTATCAAGCAATGACAATTGATTAGCAACGATTTAGATTGAAATAGGTACCTAGTTTTCCGTACATATGATTGGAACAGGGGCAATGCCCTTAAAGTCAGCTCTTTATATCCGTGACAAATAAAGTATTAATGTCATTATGATCGTCAACCTTCGAAAGAGAACGGTTTTTCAAGAAGAAGAATCTCGAGCCTGTTGCAAGGCGAACAACAAACCAGACCATACTTGTAAGCCTCCGAACTAACTTTTCAAAAGCACAGTTAATAATTTACATAAAACACTAAGCACACCTTACCTATGGTAATTATTTTTATTGGACCAGCCGTCCTTGGTTATCTTTTCATACAGAAAACGTATGACGATAAAATGGACCTTCCACTATTTTTGATTTTGAGATAACAATATTTTAAAAAATGACAACATACTTAAGAAACAAATTGTCATTATCTCCAAAAAATATCTCTTTTCTGCTTCAGGTTAATCAATTATGTCCCATTGGTATAAAAGTGTCGTTTGTTTAAAACTGCGGTCGACCTTGGAAGAATATTTAAAAAAAAAATTTCATTCTTCATTCAGAAATACTGGATGGAATATGAATATTTTTTTATTGGTAATTAATTTAAGTGGGCGGATCTAAATAGTTCTTCAATCGGTAATGATATAATTATGTAATTGATAGGTAATTTGATAAGTAGTATATTTCATAATATGACGTTTTTTTTCAATATTTGTTTCACAGGAGTTTACTGTCTTAAGTCAAACATATTTGACTTCTTGTCTCCATTCAACCTCACTCCCATCAAGTTTAATAGTTTTAATGTTGATAAATATGGCACTAAAATGTACAGTATTATCAACGTGACATTTCTTTAATTCAATACTCACTTCGTCCAGTATTCGTGCTGAGAGCGGTCGTGCATTATCAAACTGTAAAAAAAAAATCAGCTATTTCTGAAGAGACTTAAAAATATGGAACAAAATATGCTCATAAAAGACTACCAGTTTGGATTTCGTGATAAGCATTCGACAAAAGATCAAGTGCACAGGATCACGCACATAACACTTACAAAAAGTCCTATCCATGGAAAAAATTATCCCAAAACAATATGTAAAGTTATTGGAATCCTACATAACAGATCGATTTTTCAGAGTTAAACAAGAAACTGAATACTCTGAACTAAAACAAATAAAAGCAGGTATGCCACAAGGGAGCGTGCTTCGACCAGTTCTATACCTACTATGTACATATGATATACCAGATATAAATTTTATAAAAATTGCCACATTTGCTGATGACACCGCTCTTCTTGAAACAGGAACAAATGTGGAAGAAGCTACTAAAAAGATAGGAAGAGCCACTAATCAATTCAACGAATGGACCAAAAAGTGGAGAATAAAACTTAATTAATCAAAATCGGTAAACATAGATTTTAGAAAAAAAACGAATAATCAAAACATACCAATCGCAGTTAATGGTATGGAGGTACCATATGGAAACACAGCAAAACATCTTGGAATTACTCTGGATGCTAAGCTAAGATGGAAGGAGCATGTAAAGAAGAAAAGGAAAGAAATAGATAGAAAATTTGAAAAAATGTATTGGCTTATAGGAAGAAAATCCCAAATGTCAACTCTCGTGGCAGGCCTACTTGAAATTAAATCACTTTGTGTAAGCATTCGTCGTATTATGCTTTCTCATTGACTTCATAGTTCGTATCAACTGTTGGCTTGGAACGATTCCTTGAAGTATTTAGGCCAATAATGGCCAATGGTTAGTTATAGTTGATGCTGAACGTTCTACTCAAACAGTCACCCAGTTAAGACCTTATTCCTCCTTTATATATCGATAGATAGATATAGATCCTTCGACTTGACCCAGTTAAGACTTCAGTTCCTTACCCCGGTATTAAGCCGAAATTTTCAGACCGAATGGGTTAAATTCCGTAGTAATTATTTTATTTCCTTTGTTTTCTCCTTCAAAATAGGTTCATTTTTTAAAAAACTTGAGTTCCTGGTGATTGTATAATGATTCAAGCCTAAAAATCAATGTTTTGTTTCATAGTTGAGCGCTTTCAGACGAGACACTTTGTGGCCGGCTACTAGTGTCTGAAAAGAATCGCGCGGATAAAAATACATCAATATAAATAGACGCATTCACACGAGACACAGATAAGGAATATGTGTCCGGCCTATTTATGTTAATGTATTTTAAGCCGCGCGATTCTTTTCAGACACTAGTAGCCGGCCACAAAGTGTCTCGTCTGAAAGCGCTCTAATATAGTGCTTTGAATACTACAAAGAAAAGAATAAGAGCGCTTTCAGACGAGACATTTTGTGGCCGGCTACTAGTGTCTGAAAAAAATCGCGCGGCTAAAAATACATTAATATAAACAGACGCATTCACACGAGACACCGATAATGATTAATGTATTTTATCCGAGCAATTATTTTCAGACACTAGTAGACGGCCGCAAAGTGTCGTCTGGAAGCGCTCTTAAATTGTTCATAATAATTGCGATTGCATACTGAAAAGCTGATCTAAATATTGTTCCAAATGTATGTACTTTCGATGTTTGTTGAGTTTATTAAAGTTTACTGAATTGTTAAAGAACTACAGCGTATTATTTGATGATTATCGAAATACAATCCACTGCATCGAAGACAGAAAAATTTCCCAGACCAATGTTGTGGTAAAAACGGACACAACAGGTTTTTATAGTTTATTATTCATTTTCACATCAATTTGTCAATGGTTGATCGTTTTTTTTATTGGTATGAAGATTGAATCGTAAATTTCGTTTAGAATTTATCTTAATTATTCCGAAATTTCATCGGCTATTAACTTTTGATGTGTGATCTTGGTAAAATGTAAATATTCTTGTGTTAAACCATCCATTCCATCTGCATTTTATTGATACAAAGCAATAAACATTGTGATTAAATGTATACCTTAAGCTGGATTGGATTTTAGTCATGCAAATCTAGTTGATAGCCATCTATCCACCCACATGTCAACACTAACAATTCCATATCGAATAATAGACCACACGTAAGATTCAAACTTAAAAATGTATATTAAGCTTCAAGGTTCCTATTTGGGATAATATAGCTGTTAAATCTATTTGATCACACAGAAATAATTCAATTATAAGTCATGTTGTATCCATTACACACTATCAATTAACTTATTAATAATTTTAATGGATTATAACCTCAAAATTATTTGACTTGCGAGCGCTGAAAAGTAAGGTCAGTTAGAAATAAATTGCAATAATCAAAAAGAAATATTATTTCGGATTATATACCTACATTTCCGTTTATTTATTTCTTTGGCCTCTGACCCGTGCCAAAAGCAATTAAAGTCAGTTAACGGCAGTGCTTTAATGTGATCAACCTTGATTGGGTAAAAGAACAAAAAGTGTGTATTTAATCGTTGAATAGATCTTCATTTTGTAGTTCGATACTTACCAAGTAATTTGATATAATATATTTTAACCTCCAACTGATTCGCACTTTTACAAATAACTTTTATCCTTCATCATTGATCATAACTTTTACAAAAACAGTTGTTAAAATTTTAACATTTAGTTTCTGAATAATAAAATTTTAACATGCTAGATTAACTATAAGTGAGGTTAAGGGTGTGGCACATGGATTGGGTTTATCTTGATAGAAGTACAGAAGAAGTGTTAAAATAAATGCTAAGCCTTGAGTCTTGCTGAAAAGTCTTTAAAACGGTTGGAGGAATTGGGCGGAGTAGAATTCAATGAGACCTCTGGCGGAAAAAATTGTAACTGTCGCAACGAGTAAAACAATTCGTTTTGCATTGTTTTTGTACTATATGCAAGTCAACGTAATTACCGTAAATTCGTACTTTATTTGTTTAATTTTGTGTCAGTGACAAGTTTAAAACTTAGTTTTTCTATTTAACTCAACTGTCATCATTTCTGAGGTAATATTCTAATCTAATCAGAGATATTATGGAAGATGTTATGTTATTCTAATTTTGTTTTCATTGCAGATCAAAGAGAAAAAAAGTCGGTATTAAAGATTTAAAATATTACTCAATACAAACGTACCTTTTCCCTGCTACTTTTGTAGATATGACTATATCAAAAATAAAATAAAAACACGAAATTAGACCTAAAACTAAACAGTTAATTAATAATAATAATACATTTATTGCATTTATTGCAAGGGTTTGGCGTTAACAAAAATTTCAATATTCTCCAAAAATAACAGAAGAAAAAATAAACAATCAATTGAACACTTGTTGTACTTTTCAAAAATATCAATCGTACCTATTACTCCAAAAATAAAAATATTAAGAGTCAAAATTTAATTTGACACCACAAAATACTAAAGCACAATCAAAGAAAAAGCAAAAGTTTCACAAAACACACACTGAAACTGAAAATAACTAAAACAGCGAAATAAAACTACTTAAATATCAAGTGGCTTATACGGCAGCTGATTTGTTTCACTCGCTACTAAGATGACATTGACATTTCAGAGCGCCATCTATCGAATTCTACTTTTACCAATAGTTATGATAATCTAGGACGATGAGTGTGGCTTTATTCTTCCTAATATTTTTTAGCAAATGTAAAATATTTTTGAATTTTGCACTTTTCGTACGGCCGCCATCTTGTATTTTTTGAAATTGCAAAGTAGGTCGAGTTCGTATCACAAAGAAGCTTTCCAAAAATAATAGTAATGTATCACTTAAATACAAACTTAAAATATATAACTTATAAAATAGCAGTTTTTTCTTTAATTAAATGGGATGTTAAACCAATATCTGGTTTTTGGTACTTCTTTGCAAAAACTAATTCAATAATTTTTTAAGCCGAATATTTCAGGAGAAAACTGGAAATTAAGAATTCCTAAATGTTTGCAACTTTCACTATAGATGCGTCACAAACCTGAAGATGAAGTTAGCCACTTTCTATTTATAATTATATGTTTTATTGGACGCACATGAATTACCGTCAGGATAACCACTCTACCTGTATCATAATTAGGGTACGTTAAGCTGTCACTCGAGTTCCCGTCAGGGTGAAAACTGACCGGTTTAAAAGGTGTTTATTTGGGCAGGGATGAGTTGCGCGCAGCGGTCATACTCTACCTGAATACGAGTAAGAACACCAAAATTAGGAGCCGAATTGCGCGCAACAAGATAAACACAAAATTGAGAGGATTGAGGAAATATAAAATAAATTATAAATGTAAATGGTAAAGGTATTTGTACATTTATTTCAGGAATAATAAGACACCTAACCTAACCCCACCAGGGTAAACTATTAGGGCAGTCCCGATAACAGACAAGATTAAATAAACTGGACAGCAATTGGAGTGCGGGATTAAGATACCTGCAAGTGTCGGACGGGAACTAATGTGTATTATATTCGTGTGCACCGGTTTTATTTACTGAAGTCTGTCCCAATAGAGTTGATAGCACGGATCGTGGGTTCGGACCATAAAATAGTTGTAAACCTCGGACGCGACGGAGCTACTGGCCCCGTAATCTATACAGGTACCACCCACTTTCCTGTTAATATTTAAATCTGAGTACCTGTATAGAATAAAATTTGAAGTAGTTAGTATTCGTCTAATTAAGATGGCTTCTAGTTCAAGCTTTTCTCCTATCCAACGAGTTAGCAGAAGTGCATATTCTTTGCGGGTGAAAACAATAATCCTGAACGTTCATGATGATCTTGTGCTCCAAAACCCCACAAGCCCTGTTCGCGACATAATTACGAGCTGTGCCAATATGATAGGGGTAGCAGAATCAACGATTTATAGATGAGAGAAAATGCCAGATCCGTGGTGAACCTATTCCTCACCCAGGGAAGCAACCATTAGAAATTGACGACGATGTTAAAAACACATTGGACAAGATTGTGCAATGTGCAATCCGCCCAGAATGACGAAAACCTACCACAACTATCAAGAACTAGAGAAAACTACCACGAAGAAATGGCGGCTGAAGTTGTTGAGGAATATTTCCAATAAATGGTTACGAATACATTTCCCATAATTCAGTTAAATTCAGTGTTAAATAAGTAAACTAAACACAAATTTGTTCAAGTACTTTTTATTCTATTTTTCCAAATAAAGGGTGGGGGAAAGTGGGAAAGTGTTTGTGGATAAATACCTATAACCTTGGTTTGACTCAACCGATTTCAACGAAATTAGTGTCAATAGAAAGAGTGTAGATGAATTAATTCCATCTACTATAAAACAATGGCATTTAGTTTTTATTGTCATAGGTAGAGGGTACTTTCGAATGAAAAAAATTAAAATTTGTTTTCTCGAAAAATGTTCAATGGAAAAACCTAATTATTGTGAATTATAATGGAACTGGATTAAATTCTCAACAAAATGGCGCAAACCGCATATTGATAGCTATTGTCGAAGTCAAGATATAAGTAAAAACGCATAAACATAAGTATAGTATTGACTCAATCTGTATTATAACTTAAAATTAAATATGTAAAAGAAAGAGCATACATAAATCTCGATCATGAGATATGATATTACAGCATGACGGGTGTCCTGCGCACTTTTCCAGACGAGTTAAAGATTATTTGAATTTAAGTTATTCAAATGGATGTATAGGAAGGGTAAGTATATTTTCAGGGCCAGCTAGATCTCCAGACTTAACATGTCTGGACTTTTATCTGTGGGGAAGATTGAAGGATTTAGCGTACCAAACTCACCAACCACGCGAGACGACATGCAACAGCGCGTTAGAAACGCTATAAATTTCCAATAATCAATTACCTGCGTTATCAGGATAGCATCATAAGTTTTTATCCAGGTTTTCTTATGATTTATAATTTGAATAGTTGTTAATCGATACACATTTCAATACACAAAATCACAAAACTGAGTATACATATTTCAAAAACTTAAATATTCATACACAAAAAAACTATCAAGAAACGCGTTTTATTAACAACATTTCCAATATAAGCGAAAAAACGCGCTATCCCAATAAAAACCGTTCCTGGAACGTGCACTTCACTGGATTCCATTTCTAGTAGACTATCATATCGTTGGAATGTCAAAAAATGAAATATTTCATTTCACATTTTGCCACAGATATGATCTACTATGAATGGACCTTAATAAAAATTTGATAACAAAATTTTGCAGTCTTAAACTTCAAAATAATTTTTGATTGTCTAGTTGTCAAATTTTTTCTGTTGTGTCAGTTAGGGATAAAAAATTACTTAATTTCTACTTATTTTTTCTTGACAACGGTAGCTGGAACGCTACCGAAACGTTGAAGTAAAGAATTTAAAAATATTGTGGTTTAATTTCCCAAAAAATTAAAAAAGAATGAATAATATACCACAAGGAACATACAGAAGCTATAAATAGTATATCAACAGCTGAAATTTAAGCAACAGATATGTTAAAGCGTGCTAGATTACATATTTGTGTGGAAAACGATGAAAAACAATTTGAACATTCAATTGGACAACAAGTTTTAATGACCAAGATATCTGTATGATCTTTCTTTCCCATATTTAATTTTAAGTTATAATACAGGGTGTCTAATACTATACTCACTTATGTTTATGCGTTTTTATTTATATCTCGAGTTCGACAAAAGCTATCAACATGCGGTTTGCGCCGTTTTGTTGAAAATTTAATCCAGTTCTATTATAATTCACAATAATTAGGTGTTTCCATGAACATTTTTCAAGAAAACAAATTTTTATTTTTTCCATTCGAAAGTACCCTCTACCTATGACAATTAAAACTAAATGCCATTGTTTGATAGTAGATGTGATTAATTCATCTACACTGTTTCTATTGACACTAATTTCTTTAAAATCGGTTAATTCAAACCAAAGTTATAGGTATTTATCCACAAATACTTTCCCACTTTCCCCCACCCTTTATTTGGAAAAATAGAATAAAAATTAATTAAACAAATTTGTGCGAAATTTAGGCCTTTTTTCAGTTTACTTATTTAACACTGGGTATATTTGGGCATATTTCACATAAAACTGGTTTTAAAATTTTTCTTTACAGGTTACGCCCCCTAGCGGTTAACCTAGAAACTTGAAAGTAATTTCGAGCAATTTCTCTTGTCCACTTTTCCTGAGGAATTTTTTCTCCTAAAGTTATAACATGAATAGTTTCTGATATATAGCCGAGAGATCGGCTTATTGGACCACCCGGTACATCGCTTATCCCCTTACCATTGTGAGCTAAACCCAATAGAGCTTATATGAGCACAAGTCAAAGGTTATGTTGCCAGGAACAACAAAACTTTTAAACTTCAAGAAGTACGGCAACTTTTGATGGATTCATTGGCGAATCTGACTGTCGAAAACTGGAAAAGCGCCGTAAAACATGTTATAGCTGAGGAAGGGAAAATGTGGGATCTTGACGTCTTAATCGACGAAAGTACAGAGATCGAACAGTTAATTATTAACTTAGGAAAAGACGAGTCTTCAGATTTCAGAGTCTTCAGTTAATAATATTGTATATATTATAGTTAAAGTAATTTGTGATTTGTTTTAATTTTTTTAATTTTTTACAAGAATATTTGTGCACAATAAGTACTTTGTATTTTCATTATAATATTAATTATCATAAGAGCACAATTACTTTGTTACGACTATGGATCGTTTGGTTCACTGCGTATGCTTCATTCGCATTTTATTACCTATTGTTATTTGATCGATTACCAGGTGGCATGGTCACAATTTATTTCTTCTTGGTCTAGATAGAATGTAAAACATAAAGAAGAGATAAAATTTTTTAGGTGTTTACATTTGCGTAATCGACTATTTTACTCTAGAAAGTTCCTTAAACCAACATACACAAAATAACAATTTTATTTATAATATTTTGTGCATAATAAAACTGTACGAATCTTTATTCAAATAACTATAAATAAATGTTGACCTTATCACCCTCTTATTCTGTGCATCTTGAAAAAAAGCATCACAATGAATACCACTGGCTGTAAAACGAATTTACCCATCAATTATTTACACACCGACACGTTATTGTTTGAAAGTATAATAAACACTTCGTCATAATATCATCATAAAGCGTAAAAAGCCGCATTGCAAAGAATAAAGGGAATATTAAAACATCTTCTAGCCAACTGAGAAGTTGAATTTCTCTATTAGTGGTTAATAGTTTTTTCTATTATTAACCTAGGTCAATAATGGACTAATTCAAATATTTCGAGAATCCAGAGATAGTAGTTCAACAAAAACTTGCAGCATAAATGTGTATACCCAGGAGATTGTCTTTAACATATTTGCTGCTTGAAATAAAAGCTTCTCGTGGTGCGTTAATGAATTATTTTTAATTTTTGTCTTAAATTTGGCTAGTAGTATATACACCATGGTGGTGAAGACATTTATAAACCTCGCACCTTATTCCGCTCGGTCAATAATAATAGTCTTCACCACCTTGGTGTATAATATCCTTTTGTTTATCGAAATGTTCTACGTTCAACAGCTGACAATTCTAGTAATGTGTGTTTAGGTATGTTTTAAAAGCCTGCATACGTTATTATTACACAAAGCACAGCTAATTTACATAGTCTGATGCTGTTGTTTTCTGATAAAGTCTTATATAACCGACCCACACTAATATTATGTAGTCACATATTATAATAAATATAAAGAAACCATAACAAGCTTGTGTTCTACAGCAGTGACACACTTATAGAGAATATCGATTGTTACTAATACCATGATTTAAAGAAATAACCATACGCAAACTTGCCAAGTCAATAATGGTATAGTATAAATAAATTCGATACGGAATCAAACAGCAACAAGGAATGGGATCCAAATAAATAATGAATGCCATTCAATGGTAGACTTCGTTTCACGTAAGAAGAACCCACTTGAAGTTGCAGTCGTATACGCGAATTTGTTCAAACCAGCAGTGCCGTTCCTGGGGTGGCGAACGCCTGCGTGCAAGAATAATTTTGTGCGCCCCTATATACTATGCTTAAATTTTGATGATAAGGCCAATTTTCATAATCATTTTTAGTTTGAGGTTTAAACTGAATAGTTTCCTTATAGGACTAAAGTCACTTTAGTGTAAGTGTTTGATTATGAAAATGGGCGTAATAAAATAAAACAACGAAAAAATATGACAAAAAATTTATTTTCGACATTAAATAAAATAGACTATTAACGTACAATATAGGTCATAAATAAAACACGTCCATTCGGAAATTAACAAAAAATCTAATATAACTCGGAAATTAACAAAAAATCTAATATAACTCGATTCACTCCACTGAGTGAATTGAGTTAATTAAAACCCACAAAGGGTGGTCAACGCAAACAAATTCGTTAACTTGAAAATGTGCAAGTACCTAAGTACCTAATTATCAAATAACAAGGTAGTTTTAGAACATAACACGTCTTGCTTTTGCAGATGCAAGCTCATTGATCATTTCATTGTGATCGATGGCTTCACATATTTTATTTTCGATTGAAATAACAGCTAAATCTGAAAGCCTTTCCTGGCACATCGAAGTTCTCAAATAAGTTTCAGCTTTGAAAAACTCCTTTCGCCAGACGCAACAGAAATCGGCAGCGTCAAAAATATCCTTAATGCTATAGACAGGTTTGGAAACAAAGACTGCAAATTTTTCTTGGTTATATAATTCAGAATATCTATGGGTGAGTCTGAGGTATTGCGGGAGTCTTTGACAGGGTTAAGGATCTTATATGATGAAATTTCATTGTACAAATCAAGACCATCAATATCCTTGCAACCATTTCCTTCATGGTGAATTTGCAAAGCCAAATCTATGCACGATCGTTTAATCTCATCAGAATTTAGGTTTTGAAAATCACTCAAAAATCCAAATAAATCATTGCATTGCTTCAATCTCTCGAAACGACTTTGTAGGGATTGAACTGTTGTATCCAAAATTTGAAAATAAAAACTGATCTTAAATTTTCGCTTTGGATCTAGAACTGGATCGTCTGTACTTTCATATGGAAATTGACGCTTTCTCTTTCGTTCCCTAATTGAAAGAAATGTTTGCTCTACATCATTTTTTCCAGCTTCGGCTTCAGCCTCATTCACAAAAACCTCAAAATTTTCATCTGTCCTTTTTTCAGTGAAGTAGTTGATGAGACTTTTTATTTCTCTATGGCATTCATTAACAACTGTATTTGGATTCTGCATCATTTTACTCACTATATTGACCTTTACATACATCGTACCAAATAATGATGGAACAAATAAATTTAAACGTTTTAATTTTTTTTTAAAGTACCTTTGCATTTTTGCAATAGTAGCGAATAGTTGAATTTGGCGCCCCTTAAATTGGGCGCCTGCGTGCGGGGCATTCGCTGCATACCCGCCAGGCAAACTGCAAACCAGCGCTATATTGTTAAATTGACATTCGAACAATAATATGGAATGATCCTTACGAGGCGACGTAGATAAACAATACCGATTTTGATTTTTGCGTAAGACAGTTGACAAACTTCACGTGGTTTCTTTTTATGTGAAACGGAGTCTACAGAAACAGCTCAAAAATAATAGGTGGAAGTGGGATAGGAACTGAACAATCCGAAAGCTTGTATTTGCCTAATTACAGTGTCCTGCAACAATGGGGGTTTTGGGGTTTCAAACCCTCCCCATAGAAAATACAATAAAGGCAAAATAATTTTTTATTAGCATACTACCGCAATATGAGTATTCATCGGGATGTGGCAATTGAAATAGATTCCTCAACAATTGTGAATAATTTAGCCGAAGAAGTTAAATTTACTTTTGTGAGATTGATTTTCTGTTTTAATAAAAGCTTCAATTTTCGATCATCTATCACTTTTTAAAATAGATGCTCCCAAATTAATATACAGGTAACATCTCGGCTGGTATGGGAATGCGGCGAAGAGCTTAGAAGACTAGCGACTCGGAACAGTGTAACACTGGAGTGGGTACCAGGTCACAAAGGAATCGCTGGCAATGAAAAAGCTGACGAGCTTGCAAGAGTAGGATCGTCAACACTGATGAACGGACCCGAACCATCTGTGGGCATCCCCACATGCTCCACTAGGTCATGGTTAAAAGGGTGGGTAAAAGAACAATCCATAAAACTCTGGAAAAATACGCCCAGGCAAACACATGGGAAGAAATTTATAAAAGAACCATCAGAAAAAGTAGCAAAAGAACTGCTCTCAATGAGCAGGAGCAAACTACGCACCATAACGGGGCTTCTTACGGGAGACTTTCCCACAAAGGAGCACCTGAACAAAATAGGGCTGTAGAACGGAGATCTCACATGCAGGAGATGCAAAAAGGAAACTGAAACAGCTATGCACATATTATGCAACTGTGAGACGCTGGACCACAGGAGGCAAAAACTAAATGGAAGACCCCAAATGACTCCAGAAGACTTCTACAACCAACCAGTAAAGAACCTGTATGAGCTAATACAGGGAACGGATTGGCTGAATAGGCTGTAGTCAGAATGTTAGGAGAATCCACAATAAGCTCAAGAGGCTGAGTTGGTGCCGGCGAAGGGACGGCTTCTTTTAAAAAAATATATACATGGTTATAACCATTTCAGCAGAAGGGGGCAAAACGAAAAACAGTGTTTAAAAATACTTTTAGATGTGGCCAAGTCAAACAAATAATTAAAAAAAAACTTAACATTATTTCTTGAACTTGAAAAATAGCTTTAGGTCGTGGCACTCGATTTTTTTTGCCTTAGGCGGCGCCTTCAATAAAGCTTTTCCCTTCTAAACCTATCAGATGGAAAATACCAAAACCCCCCCATGTAAAAGCCATAGCTACGTGACTGATACCTACTATTATCTTGACATAAATATTGTTGCGTCAGACTTCCATTAAGGATATGTAAAGGTACGAGAAAAATAAAAATATATACATCTGGAATCATCTACATTTTTCATCGTAGAGTCTAGAAATGTCATCTAGAAGTAGAGGACTGTCTGGAACAGTTTGATCTGATAGTGGATAGTGAGACGTTAGCAATTTTTCTTTGAACTTAACCACGCAAACCGGATTAACAATACTGTGACGTAACGGTTTGTGGAAACTTATAAATAAACAAACATCTTATCTGCAATGAGATAACTATTATGTCAAACTATATCAGTGAGCTGGTTTGTGTGGTTGATTAACTATTACGTCATGGTTTGGAATACAAGTCGAGGAATATCGACTGGTTAACTTATAGTTAGCACGGCTTGTGTGGTTAAGTTCAAAGCAAAATGGCTATTATTTGTAGATACTGAATTGTGAAAGTTAAATTAAGGAAGTTTGAAAGTAAAAGGAGTAACAGTATATTCCACGTGGAAATTCTTGCCATAAGAAAGTATGCTTAGCTTAATATGAATGAAAGAAGTAGGATAGCAGCCATTAAAGTGCTGAGATCTTGCGTAATCAGTTCCAAAATGGTGTGGGAATACAACGAGCTAGGCGAGAATAATATCGTCTCCTTACTGTGTATTCCTAGACACACTGGAATGGAATGGAATTAAATAGCAGATGAACTACTTTTATGAAGTATTACAACCTGTTAAGAACAAAAGAATACCTAAGTCAGAATAAAAATGCACTAAGAGTTTTACAGGGGTCCTAACGGGACATTGTCGACTGAATGGATACCTGAAAAGCTCAAAATAGTGGAGGAAGAAGAAACCTCCACCAAATACTTGCGGACTGCACAGAAATTAATAATTCTAGTTGCCTACTGGTTAGAAGAGTGGCAATTAACTGAACTGAATCATGCAGACATCCTTAAATTTCTCCGGAAAATAGTTCTAAATGAGCTTCTAATCTCTGTGACTTCCTTCAGGAACTACGTAGAAGTGATGGAAACAATATAAAACATAATCTTATAGCTTGATCAGATGATGGTCTCGATGGCGCCACTTATTACCCTCATTTTAACATTGAGTTCAGTTCCATACCAGGTTATTGCGCGTCATCAAGTCGTTCGTCTGAACAGGTCCTAATGCGGTAACATAAAAATAAAATTACGACTGTTATAGTAATATTAAGTATCAAGTATTAAGAACCCTTAACGTTCGAAATGCTTATACCATTTTTTGCGCGATCGTATTGAAATAAACTTCGAATAAAATAATTTAAATTTCTTCGGAATGAACGAAATGTCAAAAATGACATTTATACTTCCCGATCAGTTTGAAATATAATTAGCATTTTGGTGAAATTGTTTTATTTATTACTTTTTATAATGTTCTGTTCGATTCTGTTCATTCGAAAAATATAAATCTTCTTATTTTGTTTGTTCCTTTTGTGTAATGAAGTAATATATTATTTAGGACCACTTAAATGTATGTAGGGCTAAGACGTCGGTAAGTAATTTACTTACCGACGTCTGAACGGTAAGTAAATCACTTACCGACGTGTTAGACTTAGAAACCAGTAAACACAACATACCGTCCTGACAACCGATGCTGTAAATAAACAAAAAAGATCGATCGCGCAAAAAAAATCATAACGCATAAAATAAAAATATTCAAAAAACAAACTAACTAATTAGTATACTATAAGAAACGTATACAGAAGATATAAACGTTACATTTAAAGCTGCCGCAAGTGGATATTTAAATAAAATTTATTGAAAATAATAAATTACTATTATATTCATTGTGTGTCAACAGTAGCATCCATTCAAAGTTAAATAATCTCTACTGCAATTAACTAGAATCTGATAATTTAATTGTTAATTTTAAAACCTTTATTAATTACTTCTATCTATTTATAAATACATACTTCCATTTTACACAATAGCAATAGGGTATTTTCCTATGAGCGGAAAAAATTAAAAAAGAGTCGGAGCAGGTACTTTGTGGTACTATTATGCCAGAAATCAATATTTCACACAAATAAATTAAACCAGTGATTTTTTATTAACTTAACAAAAATGGTAATTTTCAAATATTTACTCAGCGCGGGAAAATATGTGAGTTTATTGTGACGTAAGAGGTCTCGCTGCTTGCTTGTTTCTTATAGGCCAGCTCAGGTGGGCGGCCGCAGGTCGAGCCGATGGTTCCGATTCGGCTGGTCAGTGATCTTGTCGCTCGGGATGCGGTAGGCAGAGCGACAAGATCACTGACGTCATAAAAAATCAGCGCGTTTTGGCGCGCTATTTAAATATAAAATTTTTAAAGTTGGTTTTGGCAACTTTCCCGCTTAGTAAAAAATTTGAAAAAAATTTGGAGTACTTAACTGAGGCCAGACAATCTTCTAATGGTGTTAAAAAATTGTCAAATACCCTATTATGTCCTTATATAATTATTTGATTAATGAATTTGTTTTTTTAAAATAATCTGATATCTATCCGTTTGAGATTAATTTAAATTGTTGCTTAGGTAGGTACATAGAGTTGTCAATTATACGAAATGTCCACTCGAGTGTTTTATTGCCTACGAAAGTAACAGATGAATTGCACATGAAGGTTTTTAAATGCTGTTTTTCCAAGCGTGCTATTTATTTATATGCTTACGAAAAAGAAGAAGAATTAGTCGTAAACCAAATCTTTTATAACAAAAAACTAATATTGTTGAGAAATTTGAAAATCTTTATTAATTTCATCTTATATCGACAGTTTTTTGTGATAAAACATCAAATAATTATCATCCATTATAATTTTTCCAATTATAGGAATTTCTACAACTATTATGTTTCAAAATACCTATTTCGGCTTTCTTCCATATTTGCAAATACCTACTTAGCAATATTTAAATGAAATAAAGCGTATAGTGAAAGTTAAATAAGTTTTTTTCTCTCAAAAGCACTACTTTATCGTGCAGAAAACTACCTAATCAAGCATGCGCTTCAAGAATTCATGTGACTTAAAATAAAAAGGTAAATAGTTCAATACCGGAAGTCAATATGGGCGAAGGTGAATGAATGCTACAAATATTGTTACGTACCTATATATTGCGTAACGCATAATAAGGTCTATTGATCAAGCAAGGCTTGTTTCCTTATATTTTTATTTGTTAAGGCCGAAGTATGCACTTGATACATATTAGGTACATTTAAATAAATAATAAAGCAATTTAAAATATTCACACCCATAATAGTCTGGTTTGTAAGTGCCATTCCATTCCAACCTAACCCAGACTACTGAAAACTATGACTTAGGAAGCATTCCATTCAACAATTTAGTAAGAAAAATTATATGTTTAGGATTTTTGCATAAACTCAAAAACTATTTAATAAAATATTCGTAAAGTGCAGAAAACTGAAAAAATTTCGAACTAATTCTCAAGATTGTTGAAACAAAGCGATTATCAACCGCTTTTCGTCAAATTTTCACCTCTACCTTGTCGGTACACACCTTTTTTTAGAATATTTCCCGCTTTTTAGGTACTTTTTTTCAAATTTTGGATATCTCAAATAGTTTTTGAGATATTTGCAAAAAAACCGGACCATTTTTTTCAGTGATCCCCTTAGGTTTGGAATAAAATGTCACTTGTGATCCAGCCTATAATGCTGAGGCGCCAATACATATTTTTCACTATTAATTAGACTAAAACAACAACTTAAAACCAGTTTTCTCAAGTATGTTACGTATTCATGATAATATTCGTATTCACATTCACTCCAAAAATTATGAAGTAATATTTGTATCTATTGTAACATGCAAGAAATTTCTTTGAAATGTATTTGAAACAATGGGTTTTCAGATAATTGCTATAAAAAAATACGTTATGTAAATAATTAGATATTGTTTGGACATTTTTACAGACAAAATAGGAAATACAAAAATTATTATTAGTGTAGCTTGAAGTTCAGTGTGACTCACAAACCCAAGAAAATATATGGAATTATAAAGACATTCATATATAATGGTATCTTTACATTGTGTATTTGAAGAAGGGGAAGGGAATATAATCATTGAATTCACCCTTCAAAATAATACCAAACCAAATTGGGGACGGAATTCTTACAAAAATAAACTTGGTTGGCGTAAAGGCATATTTTATTAGTGAATAACTCAGACAGCGAGAGCAAAGCTGCAAGGCTTGCAGCGCACAGCTTGCCTGGTCATTACCGGAACAATGTTATCCACACCAACAGCGGCTATGGAAGCCCTTCTGCAACTAACTCCTCCTCACATTCATTTGGAGAACAAAGTCAGGAGAGCGACTCATTGAATGCTATCAGTGGAGAGGCAAATAAATCGAGAGACTTTGATGGATCACTCGGGATGGATGAGGGAAATTCAAAATATCTACATTCTGGGGATGCCCTCGGATCTTTCTGTCACAAAACTTCACGTGGAAAATCCCTTTAAGGTCCTCATACCCACGAGAGACCAATGGGATAGCGAAGAAATTTCCTTCCTAGAAACGGACTACGTGATTGACACTGATACAAAACCGGAAACGGGGTGGGAGTGGCGGTCCTCAGCAGGAAACGCAGAGTTGAAATCACAGCCAATCTGGGCAGGTATGCAACCATCTTTCATGCTGAAGTATACGCCATTGAACACTGGCTGCAAGACAGCTGATGTATCAACCTGTTGTAAAAAAGAACATACACATCCTGTCAAATAGGCAGGCTGCTCTTAAAGCACTGAGCTCGAACAGGATAAAATCTAAGATGATATGTAACTATCTACAATCCCTTGAAATACTGGGCAAGGAAATCAGAGTCATTTTGACCGGGGAATCGAGCAGTGGAGGGCAATGAGAAGGCCGAAAACTCTCTAAAATATTTGAACTGTCTGGTGTATGCAGTAGAACTACTGGAAAGAAGGCGGACTTTTTAAAGGTTTGGCAATGATGAGAATCACAATAACTTCCTCAGTTGTCTAAAATATAGACATCAGGAAGGAAGAACCGCTTGACCGACAATTCAAAAAGATGCTACAGTGAATCCTAGCGTGATAAATCTATGTGTATATAAACTGTTTTCAAGTATTATACTATTAAATTTCTTTTTTTTATAATTGGAAAGTTGGTCGAGTCTTGTAAAAATAATTATCAAGTTGGCAAATGCTAGTAATTATGTATTGTTTGATTTCCTTCCGCTCCGTACAATAATACTTTTAATGATCATAAGACTGATTTAATATTTTTGTGTGCTTTGCGTTTATTGGAAATGCTTGGGAAATGATCTTAATTATTTGTTTTTATTAACACAAGTGAATGGTTTTTGCTATTGTTTTTCCTTGAAAAAAAATGAATAATTCAAGAAGTATATTAGCGGAACAATTAGAACATTTCCTTGGCTAATAATACCATTTTCCATCTGATGATAACCGACTTGACAAAGTAATCAATTTCCCCATTTGTTTATACTGCGCATCTTTTTACAAAATGTTTTTTTTTCTATGGTCTTAAATTACAAGATAAATTGAGAAAAAAAAATGAGTTCAAAAATCATTTAAAGGTCATTTTAGATTAGACAATTTCTTGTGCAATATTTAGTTCAAGCTTTGGAACAATTCAAATTGTTAAGTCTAAAATTAAAAATTGTCTACCCTGTCAAATTGTAAAAAAAAATCGAACTGGATTTATTTTCTTAACAATTTGATTTATTATTTGTATTTCTGTTTCACTATGAAAATGTCATTAATCTTGATAATTTGTGGTTATGTATTATTGGTTGAAAAATATGTCTTGGAATAAACGAGAGATAGAAATGTTAATGAAGAAAATCTCAAAACATGCTTGTTTGTACAATGTAATACACTCCTTCTCACTGTTTTAAACTTAATATTCGCTTAGTGACATGATTAGCCGTGCAAATTAATAAATATTTCGATTCCATAAATAACGAAACTTTTGAAAAAGTTATATTCATTTTATCATCAAATAACTGCGCAGAATCTAAATATTGTTCAATAAATTGAAATAGTCTAAAATAGCTTAAAACAGTTGGCCAATATTTCACGCAACAAATCTATTCCAAGTATTGTTCCAAAACTTGGACTAAATATTGCACGAAAAATTGTCTAATTTAATAATGACCTTAATGATCAAAGTCAAACAAAGTAATTGGTCACGTTAAGTTAAAATAATCGCAAATCATTTTTCTTCTTGTCTCACAGCATATTCGCGTCGAATTTAAAGTTCATATACATTTCCTTCCAAAACAAGCTCTTTTCTCAATTCTTTTTATTTTTCCTACTTGTGCATTCCGTGGCTCCTTGGTCTTGTTTATTCGGTCTTGCTCTTAATCTTGCTCAAATCGCTCTGTCTTGGTCGTGGTCTTGCTTATTCAGTCTTGGTCTTGTTATTTCGTTCAAGTCTTGTTCTTGTTGATTTTAACTGTTACTTACTTATTTTTATTTTATTTGAAAGATCATCATGGTTATAAGTTATAAATTAATAATAATTTACAATCAATTATCAACTAGCAAAATTATTTTTACAATTATTCTTTTTGTACGTTGAATCTTGCGTATTTGATCTTGGTCTTGCATAGTCAGTCTTGGTGTTGGTGTTGTTCTTGTTCATTTAGTCTTGGACCTGCTAGTCTAGTTTTGCAAGACCAAGACCAATTTAGCTCAGCTTCAATGAAATTTGATGCGTGTAAAAAAAGATGGTAATTTTTAATGTCAATTTAAAAAATTAATCAATGGTTTGAAAGCAATTTTCAAACACAGAGCTATCTGGGAAAAGGGATATGATTTGAATGCAATGATAGAAAATATGATAACCAATGAAATTTTGTAAGATTTGATTTGTAAATTGAAATGAAAAATAATTTAAAATAATTACAAAATAAATAATGTATTTAATATGGAATATGGAAAAATAGAAGTAAGAGTTTAAAGGATTGGTGTTGCACCAGAATACAGGAAAGTAACATTTGAATTATATATTTTATAGGGAATTTTAAAGAATTTAAATCATAACGTATTTCCTATACGCCCTCATTTATTCGTTATCTAATTTTTTCCATTTGGCTGTAGGTACATCTTTTATCAATATTGAACTGAGCACACGTTCCTATGGCGTGAATTCCCGCTTGAAATATAATTGCGGTTTTTCACAAGTGTTTAGTTCCTGGTCTGTATAGTCCTTGAAGAATCCTCACCCTATGTGCTTACCAATTCCATTCTCCCTTCTCTACCAAGATTTCCTGATATCTTCATTCTTTCTCACTTAGTTTTTCCTGTAGTTTTTATTAAATTATTTATAGCAAAATAATATTTATTTTAATTTGCATATCTTGGGTGTGACCTAGGATAATTTTTTTATTGATAATATTTGCTATACCGAGTGTCCCGTCAAAAACAAATATTTATTAAATAAATTAGCATGGCATAATTTTTAATCCACTGCTAATGGATAAGTTTATTAAAAAAATATACACGCAGCTTGCTAGTAAAATTAGAAAAATAAACCACAAAACTAATTATTGTTAATTTTGTTGCAGATACACAAACAGATGAGTTTGGAAGAAATTAAACATACATTTCACGTCGACCACCATGACCTTGGTAAGTTAAAATGTTACCCACATTTCCAAATTAAGAGTATAATACAATTTTGTAATATATTAGAGTGTAGCATATCAGAATTATATAAGCTAGTCTCGGGCAAACTGGTCTTCGCACTAAATTTGGAATTGGGGTGATGGTCAAGGTATGAACCTTGGTAAATTTTAAAGAAACTAGATCGGATTGGTTTCAGTACAATAACCTAGCAATTCAACTTTATTTCTTCAGTCTTAAGGGGATTCTTGCGGAAAATCCAAATTGGTTGAAGGTTAACTGTCATATTAAGGTAAAACCGTGATTTTTATCATAAAATTTATTGCTTTAAGTACGGACTAGATTTAAGGCGACCGCAATATGATAATTAATCAAGCTGCTTGAAGCACACAGGCTCAAAAAGAATATTATGGTCCATATCATCTCTATACTTGAAACAAATCGTACATAGCCTGCTTGCTAGCCTCGGCTATCAATTTGCAGGCAAGTATTTCACTTTTCGTCCACTGTGCAAAAAAAACGTTTGATCTGTTCATTTTATCTCGACTAAATACTCTAGATTTTTTTCTGTTTTTCGTTTTCTTGAAATTCCACTCCCCAGTATTTGAAACTTTTCACCTCAATAATAAATTTTAAAAAATGTTTCTTATTCTAAGGGGACGCATACTGTATAGTAGACAGTTTCAAAAATAAATAATCTACAGTCTACTGTATAGTTTTCTTGAATTTCCAGTCCTAACTATTTGGAACTTTTCACCTGCTCAATATCAATATTTATATCCCAATTATGAATTTAAAAAATGTTTCTCATTCTAAAGGGACACATACTGTATAGTAGACTGTTTCAAAAATAAATAATTTACAGTCTACTGTATAGTTTTCCTTAATTTCCACTCCTAAGTATTTCAAACTTTTCACCTGCTCAATCTCAATAATTATATCTCCAATTACGAATTTAAAAAAATGTTTATCATTCTAAAAAGAAACACATACTGTATAGTAGACTGTTTCAAAAATAAATAATCTACAGTCTACTGTATAGTTTTCTTTAATTTCCAGTCCTAAGTATTTGAAACTTTTCACCTGCTCAATCTCAATAATTATATCCCAATAATTATGAATTGAAAAAAATGTTTCTCATTCTAAAGTGACACATACTGTATAGTAGACAGTTTCAAAAATAAATAATCTACAATCTACTGCATAGTTTTCTTAAATTTCCACTCCTAAGTATTTGAAACTTATCACCTGCTCAATCTCAATAATTATATCTCCAATAATGAATTTAAATGAGAATTCTAAAGGGACACATACTGTATAGTAGACAGTTTCAAAAATAAATAATCTACAATCTACTGTATTGTTTTCTTGAATTTCCACTCCTAAATATTTGAAACTTATCACCTGCTCAATCTCAATAATTATATCCCCAATTATGAATTTAAAAACATGTTTCTCATTCTAAAAAGAGACACATACTATAGTAGGCTGTTTCAAAAATAAATAATCTACAGTCTACTGTATAGTTTTCTCGAATTTGCACTCCCAAGTATTTGAAACTTTTCACCTGCTCAATCTCATTAATTATATCCCAATTATAGATTTAAAAAAAATGTTTCTCATTCTAAAGGGACACATACTGTATAGTTGACTTTTTTTAAAATAAATAATCTACAGTGTACTGTATAGTAAAACTCAAACTGTGCTTGATCTATTTACAACTTAGCAAGTAAAATAAAACAAATCAACTTCTAGTTAACCTTCTGAAGTTTTTAACACTCGAACTTCTAGTTAACTGGTAAAACAATAACAATAATATATATTATAAATACCTGAAACGGTTAAGAAAGATTTTCCATTGCCTGTTGCGTTATGCAATATAATACCATACTGTGAATGTATAATTGATAATTATGTAGAACAACAATTAGAATGGTTGTGCTAACACTTGCTGTATTGCAATCGTGATCGGAGTATAATTAACTTCATTTACACGAGTCTTAGGCAGTTTTTTTCGGGATCAATTTAATGAGGTCTTTATTTCTAAGTTAATTAATAAATATTAATCCAGTGAGCTCATATTTTATTTTAACTGTTGAAAAAATATGATTTTCAATTAAAACTTCATTTCTAAGCATATTTAAATATTTTTCAGCTGTCAAATTTCCATCTATAAATATAGTACCAATAATATGGTCACCTATGATACCGGCCCAAACGTTCACCTTTTGAGGGTACTGAGTATATGTGTCTCACGCATCCAATTAGGATTATCTGCTGACCAATATCCACAGTTCTGTCGGTTTACCTCTCCATTCAATGTGCATGTTGATTCGTCAGAAAAAAGAATGGTACCAAGAGCTATCTCATTTCTGTTCAGCTTATTATTCAAACTTTCGCAGAAATCCATTCTACGATCTGGATCGTCTTCTGTTAACTCCTGCACAAAAGTTAATTTGTGGGGATGATGTTTTTCTTTATGGAGACATCTTAGAACAGTTGTATGACTAACATTGTTTTCACGGGCAATTTGACGTGTACTTGAAGTTGGATTCTCTTCGACACTTAACAAAATATCCACTTTCACATCATCTTAAACGAAGTGTGGTTTTCTTTTCAATGGTGTAATGTGTGTATCCTACTATGGATACTTGGTGCATTAGGAATGTGGAAGGGCCTCTGACTAGGTGGTGTTGCCGGTCACTTGGTGTGTCATCTCACAGGAATAAAACAACTACTGGAATCACCGGGACAAGTTCTCTTTATTACCTCCCTTTACTATGTTACATTAACTCACTTATAACTAGTACTAATTAGGATCTTAATTAAAAAGGGTTACGATAAATAAACTACATTTAGAATACTTTAAATCAATCAGACTGAATAAGAATGAATTGACTTAATTAATAATAATGAATGACTAAATAAGAATGAATATTAAAGTACTTTCGTTTGATATATTTATACTACGAGTCAAGTTCACCGTTACGTAAACATATACACTTCTGTTTACTTTTGACTTCGGACTCTGAACTTGACATCCTACGTGCGACCTTTCTGTTTTTATATATGTAAACGATTCATGCTATCTCGACGTTAGCTTCAAGGGAATTTATGTCTTTAATCATAATAATATAATTTAAATAATTAATAAATAATATTTCGGCCAAAAGGCATCACACCTTCCCCTTTTACAAAAAGACTAAATTCCGTTGAGCTTCCTTCCCCTAATAAAAGAAATTTACAATTACCCTAAAAATAGATGATTATTAAATAATGTCATTAACCTATGGTAACATATATTTATAATCTAATGTACGTCCATTGTCTTTAAAAATTGTTTACGATAACTGTGTTTGTTTATGTTCACCTAATGTTTTATTATCCGAATTTATTTACTATCACTAATTGTTTGTTATAACACTATTCTTTATTGTTTGTAAACACACTCGCACTCCGATACCATTTACATTTTTTAATTCATTTTACAATAAGGATGGATTCTGTTTTTGTGTATTTCTTTTATCACACCTGATTCTAATTTGACTTTACAGTTAACTTCACTCACCTCTGTGACTGTAAATGGACCTATATATTGAGATTCAAATTTGGTTCTATTTTCCCTCTTTACTAAAACTGAATCCCCTATTTTAAAATCAACTGGATTAGCTACCTTACTATTTTGACTTTGTCTACTAAGTTTATACTTGGTTAAGTATTTCTCTGCTCTCTGATGAGCTACTTGCAGTTTATATTTTAACTCATTCTGATATTCATCAATATTATAGCATGGCTCAACGTCGTTCGTGAGATTCTCGGGTAAGTTAGCACGTCTCCCGAACAATAATTCAAATGGCGTATAACCATGATAAGAGCTTGGAGTCGTATTATAACAATAAGCAAATAATTTGCACCATTCATCCCAGTCATCCTTACTTTCATTTATAAAATGTCTCACATACTCATTAAGCGTTCTATGTAATTTCTCACAACCTCCTATAGATTGATGATGATATGCTGTCGAATAGTTATGACTAATATTTAACATTTTGGTTAAAGCATTGAATATTTCATTTTTATATTCTGTGCCCAAATCTGTCCTAATCTGTTTCATCAGACCGTAATTTGGTATGAAATTTTCAAAAATTCCACGAGCTATCGTGTTCGCTTCTTTGTTTTTAACTGGAATTATTACTGCATATTTCGTTAATTCACATAACATTGTGATGCAATAACGGTTACCATTTTCACTTTGTGGAAAAGGACCGACCGTATCTATATATGTTATATCCCATGGTTTTGCTGCTGTATCCGTTAATACAAATTCTTCTTTGTGATTATTTTTCGCTTTATTGACTTGGCACTTGTGACATTGCTTAATATATTTTCTCACATCTTTCTCCATGTTTTTCCATCTAAAATTCGCTCTTAATTTTTTCAGTAGCCTGTTATTTCCTACATGACCTCCAAATAAAGGATCATTATGATAAGTTTCTAAAATCTGTTGCTTTTCTTTTTCTTCTTCCACCATCTTAGGTATATCGCAAATACATATTTGTACGTTTTTTAACGTATTGTTTCCTTTTTCCATAAACTCTTTTATAGTGCACTGTGTGAAAATAATATCATTCATATAAATTTTCATCCTTTTTATTCCATTTTTTACCGCTAGCTTATCAAACTGAACTAACGTTTGACCTAAATCAAAGTTAATTATATCGGTATTAA
>CAJUYH010004595.1:0-26524 GCA_910591685.1 Galerucella tenella
TTTTTTTTTTTTTTTTTTTCACAAAAGTAGTTATTTAAAAAAGTTTCATATTAAAGGTAACACATGCAATGATAATGTTGAATATTAAAATAATGTTTCAAGTAAAAGAATACATTAATTATTACAGTCGACGTTGATGAAAAAATTTTTTTTTTTTCTTTTATTCAATGAATTTCAATTCAAAAATATTATTCGCGTCATCGTCGCAATTTGATACATTACAATGCCATATATCCAAAGTTCGCACACTGTAAAAATAAAAATCAAAAAAAAAATTGAATGAATAATATCAACAACTTTCAACGTAGAAAAGTCATCAATGAAAAAAACTTCTTTCCCCTTTCTCAATCTATTATATCACTTGTTTGAATACCTAACAATTGCATCACCAATAAATATATAATAGACGAGTTATATACATGTATATATCGATTGCAATTTAAGAGCAATAGTCTCTTTATACATGTATGTATATATATATATATATACTATAAATATTGCACATAGCCATTGAAATTTAACATTGGTCCGCGCGGCGTATCGCAAATTCCATGAATACATCAGCACCCATTTACTCCATGGCCTTTTCATCAACTTTGCCCGAGGGCCAAACTGACAACACAGAGACGCAGAGACATGGATAACTGTAAAATAGTTTCCTATTCCTGGAAATAGCGATGCTATACATACACACATGTAAACATATATACAAGTGAGCACATATTTATGTGTATAGGAGTGGATTCATTGAAGGAGACGCGCATGCTACTTTCAGAGAGCGATCTTGAGCGCCAACTAAAGAAGCTTCCAATTAAGGGGCCGATTGAAGAGAAGGCCCTATCGACGAGCCGGTTGCTCAAAGAACTTCGATCTCGGAATCCAATGTATATACATCTATATATATATATAAAGTCTGTCTCTGTGCCTGTTCTCTTCTATTGCTTCCTCTCTGTTTCTCAGTCGGTTGATCAGGTGAATTGCTTCCTCTGGAGAATTCTTCTATCAAACAAGTATCTTCTTTGCATTGTGTAGACTTTCGATAGACATGTGTGTCTGTCTGTGTGTATTAATATGCAATTTATTGTGAATATATGAATGTTGAAAATAAAATGAATTACGGAAAAAAAAAATTTATTCTCATTTACTTCCGCTAATTTGAAGAGATTTCGATGTTGTGTGAAATAAATAATTTAATTTAAAAGAATTCGTGATGCATATAAATACATTTTAAAGTCCACCGAATGCTCTACTTCGCAGTTGGTTATTTATTCATACATTATTAGTTTCAGTAAGTTATAATGTCACTGGAAAGTCAAATATCTATTTAGATACTTGTTGAATTAAATATTCATCAACTTTCATCAATTATTATTTTATTATGTAAGTATTATAAAATACTTCAATAGATGACGATTGTTTCATCCAAAAATTGTGTCAACTAATTGCATTAACTTATTGACATAATATCAAATCAGTATAAACAATATATAATGTTGAAAAATGTAGAATAAAAATGGCATAATGAATACATTATGAAATATATCGAGTGATCTACATTCCCCAGGCTTTACTTCTTCATACGTATTTATTGATTGCAACACTTGATGATATCGCTGGACATTGAAAGGTCAATTCGATTACTAACCTTTTGTAACAAACGTTATACCAATGACCTGAAAAATTTTCAACCCATTCATTCGTCAAATAATTTATTCTATAATTCAAAATAGATAAAGTGAAAAAAAAAAATCCTCCCTTTCATCTTTCACTAAGCTCTTAGCCTACATTTCAAATTCACTCCACAATTCATCATTATAGATATATTACATAAACCGAAATAATTTTATTCACAGCGATAAATAAACATGAAATATTCTCCACGGTACTTTTGAAATTTCGTAGAAGTGTCATGATAAATATTGCAGACGTAGACGATATAATACATGGAGCATATGTACTTGCACTGTATATAAATATACTATTGTGAATACATCATACTACATATATATGTTAAGTTTCAATTTATATATTGGTAAGGTGGCGAAGATATATGGAACATGGTGGTTCGCAATGGCGACAGTATGAAAGTATAAAATAAGGGATAAAAGATGAAGAATAGAAGAAAAAAATAGAAACGAAATAAGCGAAGGTGCACGACGAGTTGCAGTTTGGAAAGTGATGGCAGTTGAATAGAGGAAGCGACCACTTTGGTATTGCAATATCGGTAGCATACACACGGTGTGTATGGCTGTGATGGTGGTGGCTCTGTTCGTGCAATAAGGGTGAGAATGAGGCATGTGCTGGTGCCATAAGTACCCAGATATCGGGGACCGTGTGCTACTATACTGCTGCTATACATGATATATAGTTTGGACGAGGTGGATGTTCGATACCGATGAGATACAGATAGAAATGAAGCGGTAGGTGGTAAAGAGAGTGAAAGAGAGATGTAGAGAGCCACCATCGATGCCTCAGATCTTTTACACGATGCAATTGCGGTTGGTAAAGTGTGATGAAAGAATTTTATATAGATCCTTAGTAACATTCAAGTTCGTATTTATTTATATAAGATATTTTATGTCAACTCGAGCTGTTACTATCTCGAAAAGGTTTATTGCTATTTCAATCATACTATTTTTGTTTAATACTTTGGCAAAAAATAAATTTATTTAAATTTGTTTTTATCTTACTTTACATTAATTTGTGAATAAAACGCAGTATGATACGGGACATAATATGAATTGTAAACTGGAAGAGATTAATGGAATTCACTACGGTTATTTTATTAAAAAATTCCAAACACACAATGTAGAATACCATTTTTACTATATACAATTGGAGATTTCAATAGAGGATAAGTGACCTAATGATTAATATCTCATATATACAATAAGAAGGAGAAGATGAACGTAATTATTTTTTTATATATGATTCAACATTTCGTGAACATAATAATTGAAATGAAGTAACATCATGAATAAATATTGCAATCTCACATTGAATTCGAATTAATTTCAATTATGTGAACAAATTTATTTATCATTTGACTTTCATTGCTGCCATTTTGCACTACAATATGGAATTATTCAAAATATCCACACGACCATTTCACCTGTGTTCAATCGCAATTTATATTCTTATCATTCCAAAAATGTAACAATACAATCATAACTGCAATTTCAACCATCAAAATAATATAAAATTATTCAAAATATTGATATTTTTCAATTATCAATCATAAATTCAATCACTCCGATCATAATTTTTAAACTGCAAATTATAAATGCGTTAATGAAACATTTCTTCATTATGAATTCTCTGCAGTCGCACGTAATTTTCTGCTCAAACAAAACGATTACAACTTCAAATATTGATTGCGAAACCCAAAAAAAAAAAGAAATATCATAAATCAAGTGCTAAAGTGATTCCCACTACAATCTCTTTAATTACAAAGGCGAGAGAATTAAATCTCTCTTCTCTTTTATATTATTTTATTTTATTTATATTCATCCGTGTCATATTTTTTTTTTTTTTCATCGCTCCATCCTTTATTTTTTTGTTTTCTGGAGAGCCAAGTGTAGAGACAGAGTCACCGCGTTAAAGGGCATGTGATAAATCCCGACTGGTAGAGAAAGAGTAACGAGAAGATCGGCGCGCGTGAATTCACTGCCTCAGGCAATATATACATATATATATATATATATATATATAAACACCGTTGCGCGTAAACTCGACGATACCATAAATATCACGAAAAATAGCTAGTAATTTTACCACGTCATAAATTTCGATGAGTTGTTGGAATGGTGGGTACGGTGGATGCGCTGATGTTAAACGCAAAAACATAAAGAGAGGAATGGTATATATTATATATGAAGAAGAAATATTCAAAGTTGCATACTACTATAGTATTACTATTACTACACACACATATATATATATATACAAATATATTTATACGTCAACGTTTAAACGTTATAACTAAAGTGTAGTGAGATTGACGTGTCGCGTTGGTGAATATATATAACTTCGAGCTCCCTAAATAATGCAGTCAAGACAAGACGTGATGTGTCATGCTGAAAATTGAAATCTAATTACTTTACTCTGCGGTATTTAGGTATTCCGGTCACAAGTGTTGAGAGTGTTAGAAGCGAACACGCGTGAACCGGCGTACATATATATATATATATATATATATATTTATACGAATACGTCAACGTTTCATGGACTCGCGTCAAACGAGCGAGAATGAGAAGAAGCGACGATAAGTGAGAATGGCAGAGTTAAACCCCAGTCTCGAAATTCAATTTGGGATTCATACTGTCTCTCTTTCTCTCGCAATAGATGAGGTCAATGAATGACCCATGGAATGTTCATGGTGGTATTGGAATAGGCGTCAACGTCAGTAGGAACGTGAAGAAATTTTTCTCGTTCACGGTGCTCAACACCATGGGAAATATTTCGTGAGCATAATCCAATTCACATTGGAATTATACGCGTTTGATGAAGCGAACATTTTAAATTACCAATTCTTTTATATATTCCCCCCCCCCCTTTCCTTCTGTTTCGTTCTGTACGTTCATACGTCATTGTGACGTTTATTGATTGATTGAGCGGGAGAGGAGAAAATAAATATAGCGAGCATTGTTGCCAATGCGGGAAAGCCTGGTATATGTATATATATATATTTTCTTTTTTGTTCTTTATATCTATTTCCTCTCTTGCTCGTTGAGTTGAGTCATACTATACGATAATCACGTGCGATTCTTTCTACGGAAATCACCAGAGAGATGCTTGACCTACTTAAATACAAACCTGGCTGATTTGACGTTCCGCACTTGAAATGAATTTTTTTTTTCTCTTTCTATTTATTCGTTCGTTCGGTTTTTCTTCTTTTTTTTTGTCCTTTTCTGTATTTTCATTCTCTCTCCCATCTTTTTGTTTTTTTTTTTTTAATGAGACTCGATGAAACCAGTGAATATTCCTGAAATTCTCTTCATGCACTATTAAGTCATTAATGGCTTTCCCCTCTGTGTCTATTCAAACACATTTCTTATTATTATTATAATTGATATTGTTGATTATAATTAAATATATGTTAAGAAGATAAAGTTTCATCCGTGTTGTAAACGAATTCAATACGACAATGGAGTGATATATTTTTATAAAATGTGTTTGATATGAAATGCAAAAATACTATCGACATAATTGCACGAAATTATTATCGAAAAAAATTAAACGATTAATTATAGATACTTGAAATGCATTAGAACATTCTGCTTTAATTTGGGATTAAATATATACTGATGTGGATGAAGTGCGTCTATGTCATACACTGTACTATGTGAATGTGAATTTAGTGTCAAGTGGTTTTAAATTTCATTCAAATAGAGTATTTTTCACTTGACGCATACACATAGATATATATATGTGTGTGTGTGTGTGTTTGCGTACATGCATTTTGAACGCGTCTGTCTCATCAGAATTCATTGAGAATAAAATGAAAAATATAATTATTAATATAAAATACTCTAGAGAGTGTCTGTTAAAAAAATTGCATCAAAATTAATCCTTTGCATATGAAATAAATTCATTAATTATCTTCTCTATATTATATTCTTATAAAATATAAATAAATGAATATAATGTTTGTTCTTCATCAAAAAATATTTTAATATACTTCGTCAATCAACACAACGCAATAACTTGTGCAAATTTAAATATAATTTTTCGGAAATTTATTGAAATACGCAATTGAAAAAAAAAAAAGATACTACCACTTACAAAGTTAAAAGTCATCAAGGAGATACTTTTCATCGCGATCAACAATGTTTTCTTTTAAATTATAAAAATATCATATTGACAAATTTCAATTTTTTATTTACGTATTTATCTATTTATTTATTTAAATCGATAGTAACAAATAAGTTATCGCGTACGTTGTAAAAACCGATGACGCATAGGCTATATAATACACTAGAATATTCGGATCATCGTTCAGTTACTGAGAACATGTTCGTGCTTTTTCATATACATGTCTGTATATATATATATATGTGAGTCGCGGTTATGCGCACCAGGTGTTGGCATTTACGACCTATACGTGTTTCAGTTGTCGTCAACATTGCGTCTTTCTCGTCCTCTACTTGTTTAGTATACTCATGTATATATATATAAAGATATATATACACACGTATACACAAAATGGACACAAACACATATGTGAGCAGTGACGATATATGCAATAGCATTCTCTTTTCACACAAGTGTCTAACGACACGTGAAAAAATAAAGCGAACAACTGTGTACAGGTGCAAATCTCTGTACAAATGTGTTCTCGTTCAATTTTTCTTTCTTTTTACTTTTTTTTCCTTGTCTTTTTCACGACTTAATATATATATACATTCAATACACATCGTATCATTTCTCTATTTATTTTATTAGCCTATTTTTTTCCTTCTCTTTCTGATCTCTATCTTTTTTTTTATTTTTATTTCAACTTCTTTCTATATATAAACACGTTTTATGTCATGTCGTCAAGTTTTAAACGAAAAATGAAAAACTTATACGTAAATATCTATACATATATAGAAAGATATTGATAAAATATTTGTCCGCTCATTTTTTTTATTTTTTATTATTTTTTTTCCGCCCTTCGTTCCACCATCATGAAAACGAGGAAGAATAAATGCGAAAGAAAGAAAATGAGGAGATATATATATATATATACATACATATAAGCATATAGTTGAAGTGAACTTTTCACGATCCATGTTGGAAAAGAAAGTTTGTGTAAAATATTCAACCGTACGATGTGATTCCTAACTTATAAAATAATATTTCGTAGTTTATATAGATAGACGTAGATTTCATGGTAAGTTTTTCTTTCAAATGAGAAAAAAACAAAAATTTATACGATTTATATACGCGTATATATAAATGTAAATGAAACGTTGAAATAATAATAAACAATAGTGCAAAAGTATAGGGGATACAATATTTATAAAGTATTATATTATATCCATATGACAATGGATTTATCCATCACCATCACCATCACCACCATCATCATCATCATCATCATCATCATCATCATCATCAGAAATGGAGATAAAGAGTTGTGGCCACAGTAAATATACATCCACCCTTAATATCAATAATAATTTATATTTGGGGGTTGTGAGTGGGTGATTCAGTTATCAGCAATGCTGTGATTGTTCACGTCGAATAAATTTCTGAGAAAGTACACACATATACATGCGCATATACATACGTATTAACAATATGTATGCGTGTGTTTATATATGAGAAAGGAAGAGAGAAAGCAAAAACATTGGAGGGAAAATGAACATTTATCCTGACATCAGTGAACGCCTTCGCATTATGGGTCTCGACCCCTTTGTTTACTCGACAAACCTCACGCGGGTCTACCATCATAATATGCAACTACCACTAGTTTTATATATATATATATATATATGATGGATTCATAAGTGCAAGTGTGGATACGGCACACGAGAAAGGGATGATGATGCACATTTCACAGACGCGCGACATCCTGGCGTCTTCTTTTATTATCATTTTTTTGTTATTTCTCTTCATATTCCTTCTATTGTTTTATATTGAAATTAAAAATATTATCCTTATCGAAATAATAATCACACTTTTATTATAAAATAATTTCACACAGTTTGCCTATTGTGCCTTAAAGATTTTATTCCCTTGCTTTTCTTTTTATTCACTTCTTCATTCTCTCTCTCTCTCTCTCTTGTTATGAAGTGCAAAATGATCGTTTAAGATTTTGAAAGTGCATTGTCACGCATATTTTTCACATTTTTGTACAATCGTGAATCTGATAAAGGCGTTATAATAACTTGAGTGTCAGTATTGTTTGAAATGTGACGTTGTTTCATATATAAAAAAATTCCTTTACTTTTTATGAATACCCAGGATTAATGTAAAACAATAATAAATCGCGATATATCAATAAAAAAAAACCATTACTATAATTTATCAATGATAAACACAGTACATACTGATGTAATTAACAACACCGGATGATTTTACAACTTGACAAATTTATTTTTCGTATTTATATCTATTTAATGGATAAATTCACATTTTAAATAGAATTTGTGGATTCATCTCCAATGTGAAATGGACTTTATTTATACGAAACGCTATATAAAATAATGCACACCAATCACTTATATATATATATACCAATAGTGTTCTGAAGTATACACAGTCATACATAAGTCTGTACTTGCACTACGTACAAAAGACAATCATAGCGAAACCCTTTGAGCCAATATTGACCCAGGCTGCTATCGCAATAATGGACGGGCGCGTGTATACGGGGATAACGATGACAGAGCGTTTATACGTGCGTATATATATACGCAAAATGTGTAACCCTGTTTGAGGAACACGAACGGGGGCGGATATACATATATAGGTGGGTGGATATGTGCAAAGGAGCTTTTTCACGAGCTGCTGCCACTCGCCGTCACTGCACTCGAGATTGCGTTTGGACAGCCTTTGCTTGAAACGACAGAGCAGGTCAAATCACACTCTCATCTCTCTGATGCTTTTATGTACATATAAATATATATAGATATGTGTATGCGTATATATGTATGTGACCATATGTTCGACAGCATTCATGTCAATGTTTTTTTTTCTTCATCACTGCTGTCAGCATTCTGATTTACTTGTCACACATTACTTGAACTCATTATTTTTATTTTCAAATCAATCAATTTTATTAGGTATTATTCAATTATTTTATTTCATTTAATTTGCTGTGGATTTGTTCTTTTTTCACGTAGAAAATAAAAGTAAAAAAGCCTGTTGATTACGACTAATGAATGAATTAGTATGTTTTATGGTTCATGCAAATATTTATTTGTTATAGAAAAATTTTTGGTTATCAGCTTCGATCAATTGATCGTACAATCGATAATAACTTTGGAAACGCAACAGTTATGATTGTGTATATTCTGCGACATTTCCATAATTTATATAAACAAAATGGATACAAACTAGAAGTGCATATATTACGCATTTAATTATCTAGTATATATATATTTGTATACAGCAATGGCGGCGACAGCCTATACATGTTTGAGGCCTTTTATCGCAAACTGTCACTCCAACTTCCGCATATATACCAAAAATGCAAAAAGCCCTCTCTCCTCGTATGTATATATCATTTTTATCTTCAACCCGCGTCGTCTCCGCGACTTCCTCTCACTGCATGTGGAAAATATATACAGATCGGGTGGAATACTTTATTATTATTATTTTATTTTTTCGTTTTTTTTATCCATTCTATGGTGCTTTGAAATATGAATTTGTTTTCCAAAAGAGGAATGAGACAATCCGGTGAGGGAGAAAGAGAACGCGAAACAACGTCGGTCGTATCGAGTTTATATCCTCTTTTGCCTTTCAACTACTCTACCACAAAGAACTCGCTTATATTTCTATTTTTTTTTCTTTCATTCCCTCAGTGAATATATCATTTTTTTCGATTATTTCTATCCACTTTAGCCCCCCACCCCATTATTCTCAACAATTTATTTTCGCATTGAAAACAACAATATGATTCAAAAATTATATTTTTATTTTTTGCCGTTGTATAAAACGATGAGAGTAAAAATCCATTTTTTCTGACCCACAATTCACCATCATCTGTAAGAGATTACCCATTGTCTTTTTCATTCAACTCTTTTGCACATTTATATATGTGCAGGAAGATATAAAGAGAAAAAATATTGGACATACAAATTGCAAGCACCAATGTGAGGACATATCTGGAAAGAATGAGTGCGTTACACCCGTACCTACACACACCTATATAAAGAAGATAGAATCCGGCTGCATCCCAGCTTCAATTGTTCCTCACTTTATTTTCGCTCTCGTTTTCTTTTTTTAAATATTTTTTTTTTTTTTCCCCATTGCCCCCCATTTTCATTCTCTCTCCTCGCGCCCACCTCATTGCTATTCTCCATAGTATTCTCTAGTACCGAGTTACGGCCACTACGAATGGCCACCGTACATATCCGCACAAAAAATAAAAGACAGGAAAAACAAGAGAAAAAAAAAACAAGTCTCGTACCCCAGAATATTCACCAAGCTCGCATTCGAGCCACTTCTTTCACTCTCTCTCTCTCTCCCTTTCTGGCTCACTCGTTTGCAGTGAGTTTCCACGCGAATGTAACGTATGTGTATCTATACATATACATATAGCAAGCATGGATGTGCGTAGTTGAGGTTTCAGCCTTCACCAATCCCTTCTGAATAGTGATTAAAAGTGCTTCGTCCAATCCACGCTTGAATGAACAGGAAAAAAATACAAATATACAAATTGCACTATCGCGTAGTAAACTTGCAGCAAGCTATATCATCACTATATATATATTTATATATATATACGTATACATTCTCTTCTTGTTTATTGTTGTTCATTTCATGTATGCGAATGCTCCTTTTTTTCTTTTTTACTATCGATTCGTTCTTCATTTTCGTATCGTTCGCTTTTTTTTTCACCGTATTATTATTCTTGTCTGCGCAGGTTTGCAATTGTTTAAATGGACAAGTGCGATTGGCACATCGGCGTTATATAACTTCATTGCATTACCATAATATTGGATCCGAAATATATTAAAGTCATAGTATAAAGCCATCACCGATTGAGTAGATATATATATGTGTATGTATATTTAATGCTATAATGCATAAAAGATCAGAATGCGACGACTTTAATACTTTGTCGCTGGTACTGTAGTTTTTCTCATTTCTTCTTGACCTATACCGCAGACTGTGTGCATGGCTGCAGAATGTGTATGAGGTTGTCGAGGACTTGAGGGACATCTTTGAATAAGTGCAGTGAAAAAGGATAGATGGAAAAAATTGAGGAAAAGTTCGGTGACTTGGCCTTTTACTTTCTATAAATTATTCTGAAGAATTTGTTTAAACCCTCTGCATTTTTTCTTCTTTAGTTCTATAGACGATAACAAAGATTTGAATGACAAAGCCGCATTGCAACTTAATCTCAAACGCCCACGGGTAATAATCTCAAGTATGGATGTAAAATACAGAGCTTCTTTTAATATATATATGAAGTATTTCATACTAATTTGGACAATTATTTGCAAAGAAAACTAGGCCAATAGCTATTTTAATAGAATAGTTATTTTTTCCTTGCTCTTTGTTAGAAATAAAATTATTATTTCATTTTGATAAAAAATTTAATACTCTGACTTTATATCTTTTTATTAATTTCACAATAATTTTTTAATAAAATGTGGTGCGAAACAGAGAAAAAATACAAGTCGCAAATATTGAAGATATAAAAGGGACTTTGATATGTATAATTGAATATTTAAATGAAAAAGTGATTGAGTTACTGTAAAATATGCTATATATTATTCCGTCGCAATTTCTCAATGTATACTACTTTTGCTATTAATAAATTCACATTGCATTATTGGAACATCATATCTATTCAAAAGACCAAGTTCGATTGAGTGATTAGCTATAGTACTTTGTGAAATTGTCGTGAAGTCAATCAATTAATAAGCCGGCAAGTTTTCTCTATACATTCATAAAACAAAAATGAAAAAATATATAAAAGAAAAAAAAAAGGAAAATACTGAAAGCAGGAATGAAAGAAAATTTTCTGTTAATTCAAAACTTGAACAATTGTTGAGATGCAATATTGGATAAAAAATAAATTGGGAGTGAAGTAGTGACTTTGGTATGATAAAATGGCGCACTCTTTGAACAGTACCAACAATATATATATAAATATTTCTCACTCAATATTACTAGCATGGCAGTATTACCAACCAACTTTTAGTTCTGCACATCGCTCGCCAAACTCTTTCGCCCTGGCAGAAAGATCGCAATTCCACCAATTTCGAGATAACGATATCCGCCGGAGACGTTGGACGATAGTATTGCAAGCAAGAGGAAGAGAGAGAGAGAGAGAGAATAAAAAAGCGAGAGAGTAAAGAAGGAATACCAAAGAGAGGAATGAAGAAATAGGAAAGGTAGTGAAGAGAAGAGATGGGGCAAAATCTATATATATATATATATATAAATGGAATATCCTGTTCATCTTGGCAAAAGGGAGAAAAAGAGAAAGCGAGTTGGATTTAGCCGCAAGGTGAGAGAAGGCTTCTCTCGACTATCGCGATTGGGTTAAAGTAAAGAGAAGAAAAGCGAACAGAAGAGCCCATATCTCTTAGTTAATGCCTCGTAGAATCTGCTCCATACCAAACTTGGCCACTTCTTTTGTGACTTTTCCATCACTTATATAATCTTCAATTATTTATTTATATCTCATTTTTTTTGTTCTCTTTCATTTTATTTTTCACCTCTTCATTTATACCTTACATTACCTACCTATTTTTTTATTCTTTTATCATTCATATGTAAATATGTGAACAATTCTTTTATTATGATATTGCAATGTTCACTTATTGTACCAATATCGTATAAATATCAATATTAATATCATATAAAAATGCGTGAATACTGATAAATATCGAAAATTATTCTCGATATTAAATATCAATATATTTAATTCAATACTTAGCAACAGTAAGATTAAGGTAATTCCAAGGTAGATGGCCATATTATTGGCTACCAACCCAGCGTGGAGAAAAAATATAGTGGGCAGTCTCTCCATTATGGCCATCCAACCTAGAATTGCTCTACACAATTGAATAATACACGGATAAAAGTTGTTTAAAACTTAAAGTTCGCCATTGGCACTCGAAACTGCAACAAATACAAATCCTTCCAGTCTCTCAAAATCCAAAAGGGATCTCATCATTATAATGGTAATAATAATAATAATAATAATAATAATAATAATAATAATAATAATAATTATTATTATTATTATTATTATTATTATTATTATTATTGTATATCTCGCCACTGTTATATACACATATAACTGAAGTGCCTTTCAATTGGTCCACACGCAGATACGGAACATAGTTACAAGCGCGCGTGTTTACAGTGTCCTGAGAATGGATGAGAAGCTCCATTGTCCTGACGAGGTTGTTTTTATGCAGATGAGATATACGCACAAGCGGACGAAACGCTGCATCGTCGTCACTACCTCGGCCGCGTTTATATACCTACGTATACTCTTTTTCTCCAGTATATATATGCACTAATACACTGACAATCTACCATACTTCGTCGTCACCCTTTTGCCTTCCTTCCGCGATGGCCTCCGACGTCCATCCTCTCTTTTACTCGCGCGCGCATTTTAACGCTACCACAACGCGTCTCTCGTTTCACTACATTCGCCTGAGTTGTTCTCACTTCTCTTATTCCCTCTTCTTCCATTTTTTTTGTTTTATTTTTTTTTTCATCTTGCATATAGATATATATGTATATAGAGAAAGTAATACAGACAAAAAGGATTGAAGAAAAAAAATGCACAGGCGGAAAATAACCCGCAAAAGCGTCTACGGATGAAGTCCCTTCGTTAGCGTGGATTTGTCTGTCTGTTTTCTTTTTGTTTGTTTTTTGTTGGTGTTGATGTTACCATTTCGATATATATATATATATATATCATGAAACCAACGAGACACTCGGCTTTTCTTCCATTTTTCATATTTACTTCTATGCATATATATTTTCTACGCCACTATGATTTTATATTTTATATTCACATTTCTATTCACAGTTTGCCGTACATTTCAATCTAAAATAAAAATTATTCTTCCGTTTTTTTTTTTTTGTATGATGTAAAATTGGTGGATGTTAATTCTCGGTATAGAGATCACTGATGCTTGCCTTGAATATATATCTGCACGGTAGTTACTATTTTTTCCATTTTTATTATTTTTTTTTCTGAATTCCTGCGTTAGAAAAATGTTGACTTTGGTGAAAATGAATGAAACAAATATTAATTTTAAAAATTGATATTTCAATCTGGTTTGTAATTTATACCATCAGCCATTTATTCATTCATAATTCTAGGGCATTGTCGGATCGTTTTTCATTGCTGGCAGTATAATCAAATACAGTTATACTATTTATATTTTATATCTCCATCATATGCAGAATAAAGTGTATTTTATTCGTACCAAGTTAACTTTAACGTGCACATATGATAATAAAAAGAAATCTACTGTTTACATTCGACAAGTAAATTAATTTTTCTCCCAGAAAGTTACTTACTATTGCATATGCGTAAAGAGCTAGTTAACGGTTTAACTCCATTTTCAAATATAAAATGAAAGACAAAAAAACGGCATTTTCAATTAAAAATCCAAATTTTACGCGCAATTGGCAACAGTCAATTGGAGAAGTTTAAAAGACTGTTCGTGAACTGCCCTACATAACTAATTATTCATAAATGAAATAATATTAGAGAATGCTTTGTAAAATAATATAGTATAAAGTACTCCAAACAGATAACGTAAGGCAATAAATTTTCATACAATATAGAATTATGTTTCGATTATTAATATTTAATTAATTAAAAATTTATTTATTTAATTAAATATTAAATCATTATTATAAATAAAAAAGAAGGCGTATCGACAAATCAACCATAAGACTACACATAGTAGTAAACAGCAACAATAATTGTAATTGACATTGAATAAAATACAAATATTTATTCATTGATGAGTTTCGAAAATTATCCGTTAATTGTTTACAGTGAATTTAGCCAAAATGTGGATAATCATGTAATCTCGCCACAGTCTGCCTGCTGAATAAGCCCTTTTCTACCATATACACACATATACATGTACAAACATCCCTATATGACCAACTCCCCACTCATATCCAGATACAGGTACCCTTGACAATAATAATGCGCTGTACATAACTATGAAACCGTATTGAGACTGCTGAGATATATGGCTATCATGTATATTAAACGTTTTGTCTATTGTTAAACTGTACGTGTCCATACACGATCATTTTGTCATTATGTTTACGTCTGTCATATCATGTACACTACACGACGGGCATTTGTATAGTACTACCACTATTACTACTACTTGCATACTGTACATTCATCCAATTGCGTCAATTTGTAAAGGATATAAGCGAGCGATTACGCGAATAAAATTTTACAGTCGGACATTTTGGACAATTTTAAAACGCCAATATATATAAAAGCTTCTGCAATAATGCCATAAAAATGAGAGATATATCGATAAGTACTATCTATACATAAGCATTACGTCATCTGTAATGATGAGAATGTAATTTTATTTTCAACTGCATAATCGTCAAAGTGGTTGTCCTAAATCGACTAATTTTCTTTTTTTTCTTTTTTCTGTTACAGGTGAGTAGGCATATCCTCGCTATGATGGCGATTTTATTTCAATAGTTTTATATTGCTTCAACTATTGTAAGTGCAATTACCATAAATAATTTTCACGATAATAATTTGCATAAACGACTGTAGTAATGCGATTTATATTTATACTGATAAAAGTTTATCGATGTGGAAAAACGAGGAATAAAAAAAATTTTTTTCCCCTTCATTAAATACAACACAATAGAAATAATTTGAGTGATGGGAAGATATTCTTTTGCTTGGAAAATTATTTGTCCAATTGAAACAACACGTCGAATTGGTACACATTTTATAATCAAATAAGTGACATTTATTTATTTTTGTCATGTAAACTCAAACACTCATTAACCAAAAAAAAAAATGAATAAATAAATAAATAAAATCGTAATCGTACTTTTAATCAGACAATTATTTCTCAATTCTTTACTGGAAATGACATATACTACTGCGTGAAATGAAATATAGAATATCCACATTCAATACTATTTCTCTCCATAACGCAATAATTATTGAACAAAATTGACACTATCGTTAAAATAAGTTTGATAAAAAATGCAAAAGAAAAAATATCGTATACTCTTTCCACAATAGATAGCAAAAAACAAACGAAAGGTTGAATGTGGGGTGACAGAGTTAATATAAAATACCCCATTAATGCAAAAAAATAAAGAGGTAAACCAACGTCAAAACAATTATATTATTGCCGGATAAACGTACCCGCGCACCCCAGTTACTCGTTAATTAAATTACACCTACCCTCTATACTTAAATACGTATAAAATAACCATCCAAATTTGTTGACTGGACTAAAATCGCACTGAGTCGCTTGCACTTGATTCTGTACATAACTATATATACATATTGTTATCGCTTGAGCGTGGCAATTGGTCCAACCTCAAGCGCCTGAACATAATGTCATATATATATATATATATATATATATATATATATATTTAAAGAACATGTGCAGATGAGTGGCATCCAAGTGTACGTGTTGTTAAAGGAAATAAGAGACTCATGAAGTATCTGAAGCAAAGCATTACTCCACTACATTTCCTTGCACTTATTTTTTATTCCGTACATTCTTTTCCTCTCTCTCTCTCTCTCTCTCACACACCCTCCCTCTCACTCTCCCTCTCAACTCGACACACACTCTGACTGCACAGGAATTTTCTTCTTCGTTTAATCTTCTAAATACTGTGTGGGTGTATAAAAGTTAATTCACTGCTAAAAATCAACAACTTCGCGGACGGATTAACTCGGTAACGAGCAAGATATATATTTTTGTTTCTCTGCTCTTTGATGGTCGTTTTATTTTTCTTTCGTATTTATACTCGATTGTACAGTAAACATCTGTTTGTCGCGCTGTCACAAGTCATTACCTTCATCTTTTTTCTTTCTCACTCGCAAAGCTTAAATGTATATAGGTACACAAATATACAGTATATGTCAATAGAAAAAGAATATAAGGTAACAGTAAAAGCAAACTGCACCTGATACATTTAATACTAAAAAATATCTACTTGCAATTCTATCACAAAATAACGAGTAAATAAATTTAAATTGTCGTCTTGCGAAAAAAGTTTGAGGAAATGTATAGATTAATATATTGATATTTATTTATATATCCAACCAATTAGATGTAATATTCTATATTATTCTATTTATTTTTGATTCAATATGACGTGATGTCACTTAATTCCACATGTTTAAGTATGGTAAATCACAACTAACATGTGGTAGAGAACGATCGTAAATATAATTAGTGTCATCCAGTGTACATATAATGGTGGGTTGTAGACCACAAGAGTAGTGTTCATTTTATTTTTATTTTATAATACATTTATATCTTTTTTTTCATTCTATCTTTTTCCCAACGCTTTATATATCCAGTAGGAGTTCGTAATGCCACGCCTAATTCTGCTAATTAAAATTCTTAATGGTAGAGTAACCACACGCACATATACACACGTACATATACAACGAAGAGATGAGGGAGCCTAAAATATAGAGCGTCAGGAAATTTTAACTACCTGCGCGATCTCACACAAGCCACAAAAATTTTTTTTCTTTATTTTCAGTTTTTGTTTGCAACTATGTGTTACCAACTCATTCACATATTTTTTTTTCTTCTTTTCCGCCATCGCGTAGCACATAATTATTCACTTTAGCATACGCAAAACAGTCGTAATATTTCATTTAAAACAAAAAAACAAAATAATAATAATAATAATAATGAAATAATTTGACGTTTTTAATTATGAATATTTGACGTCAACTATGTATAAGTATATTTATAATTAATATATATGAATTTAGTAATTATAATAGGTGAAATATTACGAAGCTGGTTGATTGTTTCTCAGCGAATATAGAGTGCAATTATCTATTTGTAACACGTTGAAATATTTTCAAAATCAAATGACAGAAATAATGGCAATAATTATAACGCTCACAAGTTTGCTGCGTTCTCATATTGACAGGAGTTTCTATGACCTGAATAATCCTCTCGCGCCATGTTTCCATTTAGTTGCAAATATGACGTTGAGATAAAACATGAAAGGAAGTAAATTAAAACGCCGCGCGCACGAGAGTATTAAAAAATAGAAAAAAAAATCGAAAATAACTACTCAAGCATACAGAATATATCAATGAAAATTTGTCATTTCTTTTTAATATTTTTTATTTTTTCGCAATTCAATTCGTTATACACAAGAGTTTCGTCATATTTTATATACATATATATGTTTGTATATGTCCCATTGACACTATTATACTATCGCAGTCACTCGTGCATTCGTTCTCGACCCAATTGTTATATTGTTGTATACAAAAAAACTATTTCCAAACAGAGTATTTCATTCGTTTCATATACGTATATGTATGGTGAATATATATACGCAGATCTGTCATTCGCGTTCAATCAACTTCTATCTCCAACTTTCATTCGCACTAGGCATATACGTGAAAAAGGAACGCAAAAAATTTTTGTTCGCCTACAGGTACGCGGGTAAAAAAAAAAATAAAAAGTATCAACAAAAAAATACGCTTGGGTGGAAAATTAAATTCATTCTATGGACTCTCCTCTTACCCTCTCCCTTCACCGCCATATTTTCCATTATATATATATATATATATATGTGTGTGTGTGTGTGTGAACGTTATATCGAGTATGACCTATATCGTCAAGTATTAATGGAAAATTTGTTCGAAGAAGATAAAATGCATTTGCATTTGGCAGATGGGCTCAAATTTTTGTTCGTGTTTTCACAAGAAAAGTTTTTTATATTTAGATAAACGATACATATATATATATATCTGAATCAAATCAGGAGTGTATTTGTATTTAGTATAAAACACAACTGAAGCCACATCAATGTTGTATACTAGACAAGGGTAGATGCAAAGTACTAAACGTACATCCACATCCAGATAATATTGGTGTATTTCTTTTTTTCATTTTATTTTATTTTTTTTCTCCTTCACGATTATTTTTACTCAAATGGAATTTCATATATTATAAATGTTATGTAGATATATATATATATATTGTATGTGTACAAGTGAACATAGACAAAGTGCACCCGGACGTACATTGAATCGCCGATTGAACAATGAATCGCAGCCACACAATTGAGGCGAACGATTTTTCACTGCCGCAGTTTTATAATAAAACAAACAAAAAAAACGAAAAAAAAATTTTTTTATATTTTGTAAAAATATTTCTCGTACACATAAACAATCCAAATTGCCTCTCTATTTGTATATCCGGAAATTTTTAGCTCCAAATTCAATATAAATTCATGAATGAAACAGGAAATTTTCATGCCTACTATTTATTCACATTTCAAATAATTTATATCAAAACAAAAAAAAAATAATAAAACAGATGATTAATTATTTGCATTTATTATTTGCACATCTCCAATTATAAACAAATATTACCAAATAAACGATTTAAACTAATCGCAAAATTAATTCCATCATTAGCAATTTCATTTAAAAAATAACAAATTATTTTAACAATCGATTATCAGATAATAAAATTATAATTAAATACAGAAAACAAACGAAACACCATTTGAAATCGTTTTTAAAACTATTACTACTAATTGAATGCTATTATTAGTGATGATGATGATGAGTTTTTAAGGAGAGTATAATTTAATGTCTTGTCATTGCTATTGTCAAAATTAATTTTCTTCTCGGTCTGTTAACCGTTATATTGTCTTCCGCTTTATAACTCCGATTTATACAATAGAATTCTCCTACGCTATTATGGAACTAGGAATCGTTCCAAACAGTGGATACGTTTATATATATATACTAGTATTGGTGAAGAGGGACATCAGGGGGAAGGTCATCGAGTCAACCGAGCAGAACAATGGACCGTTTGAACGTGGCGCACACTTCACTTCATACTATCTTCTCCAAATGTTTACTCTCAGTCCCACTGGATGACAATTTCAAGACGTGTCTCCTCTCCCTTCTTTGTCGTTTGATGCGTTTGCTATTTTCACAATACTTCCTTTTTAACCATCTATACCTGAACACTGTCTCGTTCTTTTTCATACACTCCAATTCTTTTATTGCCGCATTCTCATCGTTTGTATATTATCGAAAGAGAAAAATGAACGAAACAACGGCATAATATTATTTATTTTATTCTATAATATTGTGAATGAACAAATGTTTATTTGTGTTTGCTATATTGCTCATTACTGTTTTATCTCAACTGTTATCTTGAAAATGAAAAAAAAATGAAAACAATAAAATAAACTGGATGAACGAAAATTGTAGATCGTTAACTTTTCACTTGATACATTTTACCAGGTATTTCTTTTTCTTTTTTATAATAACACCACTGTTAACTCTCTCCATTTTTATTCAAGTAAGCGTGTGTGTGTGTGTTCATTCTTTATCTGATTCCTTGACGATAAATAAAAAAATTATTTCAATGGTAACGGGTTGCCGAGAAAAAATATATATATATGTATATATTTACTTTGGATCCGAATAATTCAGGTGAGCACTTACCTTTATATACGAAAAATAACGAGGTCAGTTTACGCTCGAGCCGTGAGTAATTGCGTTGAAAGGGCTGGCCGATATTTTATCATCACACATAAAAGATAAAAAAAATAAAATAAGTTGAAAATAACAAAAAAAAAAAGTGCATACAACTTTTTTTTCCTCATAGCAAAACATACATCGGGTTTTATTCAATTCTCACTAAGCCGTTGTTTACTCACAAAATTTATAATCCTGCGTCAATGAACGATTGCGCAATGAAAGGGGAAATAAAAAGGTTAAAAAAAAAAGATCAAATTTATTTATACTCTGAACAGGAAATTACGAAAATAAAAAATATCTAATTATCCGTCATGTCATCTATAAAATTGGTGGACGCTTTTTGTCGTATTTTTCAACGAAAATCATTACAACAAAATTGTACTTCAGGTCCTTCTCACACACATTACATATATATAAAACGAAACCGATGCGTCGCGCAGCATGAGAACGTGGATGTGGTTATCTCGTAAATCGCCTCGCGAATAGTGACTGTTGTGTACTCGCGCAATTAGTTTTAAGCACGCGCATAAGCGAAGCGCCAACGGTTCAAATTACCATCGTAGGTGAATAAGGATTCGTATACACTCCAACGATTGTACACCAAATACTTTACATAGTTAATACACATATATCCACTAAATAATATACGTTAACTGCATACTAAATTCGTTTCGTATATACAGAACTAAATGTATATAAAATTTCAATAGTTTAGTTTACCTTTGGGATATTATTCCAGCTGCAATTTTGTCTTGGATTAAAAATTTATTTTGTAAACGAATACAACGATGTGAAAACTGTTTCGATTTAGTAGAATATATAAAGATTATATGTCGATAATACACAGATATATATTGTATAAGAAAACGATCAAGGATATATTTATCGTATAAAGTTGCAGGTGAAACTGTGCAACCGTAAAAAATTTACGAATACTGCAATTACATATATAGGCTAGGCGCCCATAACATATGTGTTTATATATATGTGCTTGGCGAACGTAAAGTTGATTCAAAACGAAAGCCATTAGTTTGTAGGTTGAAAAAGTAGACCGATACTGTGCAATGGACAAATGAAAGAGAGTAATGGTCCATATGCACCTTGTATTGGATTAAAAATATTCTATTTGTAAAATGGCGTCACATTAACGAGCACCAATGAAAATATTAAAAATGATTAATTGAATGAGTGTAAATATATTCGTATATGTGAATACATATTATATCATAGCTATACTTGTATAAATGTGAGAGTGAATGCTGTGACATAATAAATTCCCATAGCAAACCTACATATTTGACCGATGGCAATGGTACATTTGAATCACTCATACATTTATAGCATACCAAACTTTATACTCATATGTATATACAATTGTAGATGGTAGTTTGGCGCACAAATAAACATCATATTTAAATAGTTTCTGATTATCCGACAGAAAGTTATGAGTTATTATGAAGTGACAACAAAATTTCATTGACACAACAACTCTGAAATGTTCATTTATATGAAATACTTTGAAGATAAAAATATCATTTGATGTATTCATAAATATGAATAAAAGTGCATGTGAATTTCAGATACAGATGTATTTTGGATGTTCACGTGTACAGAGGCAGCGAGCAATTAACGTGACTGCTCAACCGATAGTATGCCAGGCAGATTGCGTTACCGTAATTGATTAGGTACCGGTAATTGCCGGTAATTAGAGCACCGAAGTACTAATACAGCTAAATGTGAGAGAATGCTTCTGTATATGTATATTTTGATGTACACGAATACGCACCAGTACTGTTTAGGCTTGAGCTTCACTCACGTATATCCCAGTGGACATATCGTGTCCTACTTTTCACAGTAATCCAATAATTCTTTATTTTTAACCACACTGTACTCTCTAGCTACTTCCACATTTCACTTCATTTTTCACTTGGCCTAGCAATTTTTAATCATCTCGAGTTTACGCGAAAATGCAAAAAAAAAAAGAAACGGAAATAAACAGAAAAGGAAAAAAAAAACGTAAATATTAATTATTGAAATTGATATTAATGATGAAATAAAATCAGCGGTGGTGGATGCAAATGCATGCACATTTTTTTTCACACATCGGATGTACGGATTAAATTGAACATTTGCACCGTCATATCCGTAATCAATATAAGCACTCAAAGTGTTACAATCTGCCGCGGAATATTTTTAGCTGCAAGAACGATCTTGAATGAATTGTAAGTTTTTGTTAAAAAATTATACTTGAGTTTATTGACGGCAGCTTAATTTTAAATTGAGTCACTGTTCATCATCACACGAGTCATACTGATAAAAGTTAATAATATATTTAATAAAAATAAAATATATTTAATCTAATAATATATTAAAAATAAATGAATTTTCGTGTCGCAAATTCATTTTATCATCGTGTCCACATTAAAACTTCCTTAATAATACACATCCTATGCTGCTTATAAGGGAAATATATAATATAAATGAAACATACGTGTCTCATCATGTTCTTAGCAACGAAAAACATACTTTTATCCAACATGTTCACGTGGAAATTTAAAATTCATTATATTTTAACTCAGCTAAACGTCAATTAAGTCCTCAATTATTTTTAACTACAATAAAAACAATCACCTATTTTTTTCATTTCAATTTTTTCAATCAAATAATTATAGCAATATTTTTTTCATTATTTTCAATTGTCAATTCAAAATATCACCAGTGATATAGCGATATATAAAATCAATTATTATAATATCATTAATATCTACGTGTATATACGTATACATATATATGTGACGCTGATAGATGTTATATGCACTGAGTTTCTAACCAACATACATATATAATATTGAAGCCATATCAACTGCATTTGCGGAGAATACTTGAGAATACTGTCATGCAAGACTGAATCTCCTCTTTGACAAATACACATGTGCTTGCGGCAAGAGCATATAATTATACTATATCTCCATACACATATCTCGATCCCATACAAATTCATTGCTTTGATTGATCAATAACTAGTGCATACGGATACCACTTACACACACACATGCACACATATATATATACAATTAATCGAACAATCCGTGAACACATACAATATTATAATCTGTACATAATTTAAAATGCATTAATGAAAATTATACAAATTTTTTTTATTAAATAAGTACTCCAACTACATAAATATAACACTGCGCTCAGTTAATTTTTATTTTTCCCAAGTAGGTACATAGTAATTCGGTTAAAATTCTCAATAGTGAACGTTAATTTTTATCATCCCCAATTAACCCACTTGGATGAATATAAAAGTGTATAGAAAATTATCTCATTTACTTTCTCACTTCTATTTTCTATTTCTACTATAATTATTACTATATTTTTTTCTTCCTCTTTTTTCACAATTGTGGGATAGATATTGCATACTAAAATCGTATTGGCGAATACTCTCAAGCATGAAAGAATAATAATAAAAATAAAAAAAACAAGAAAATGAAGAATAAATTGGATACCGCAGTGTGTAGCAATGTGCAAATAGCCGGCCATCAATATATATATATGTGTATAGTTGGTATTGGTAAGGGAGAAGGATAGTAGAGGAAGCGATTGAACTGACCTGTTTGAATATCATCTAACTCAGAGAGCAGCTGCAACAACAATAGTATCACTAGACTGGAATATAGAGAGATAGATATCTAGCACTAATGCAATTCGAGAGATTGCAACGCAAGGGGCGTCGGGCCTAATTACTTCATGACCTATATCCACGACCTCTTTATCTATTACAAGACCCTGCATGTGTGTGTATGTATATATATATGTAATAAAAATAGTTTAAAATGGATTGAACTTTTTTTTTATTTTCATTCACATTTTTGTCTGCCAATATCAGATAAGTCTCAATTTTTCTTTCGAACGATTGGGCGTCGCTTAGTCCTACCTCATCTTGCAAGGCTTGTGTTTCATTCTTATATATATATATATATATATGTGTGTGTGTGTGTGTGTGTATGCGAGGTAGTATATCTTTCGAAGCGGGAATGAGAGAGTAATAAGCTCCTTCTTATCTGCGCATTATAGTGAGAGCGTCGTTAATGCTTGGGAATATGACGCCCGTCGATTTTTGAACGGATTTAGAAAGGTAAGAATGTATCGAGAGAAATATATCATTATTATCATAATCGTTATTGTTGTTGTTGTTGTTATTTTATATATATATTTGTTGGATTTTTAATCAAAAAATTATTGCTAAGAATTAAAAGTCTCGGGATTTAATGTTGAATTTTATTTCTCTTTTTTTCAGAATATCGTTCAATATCGTTAGCGGATTTTGATATAATATTTATTATCTATTGCAATATTTTTCAATAATTAACTAATACTTATGTTTGGTGATCATGCATGTAACTCAATATAAATAGATAAATATAATAATATTTCGAAATTATTGATGCATACCATTATCAACTAAGAATTAATAAATAAAACAGTTGAAATATCTGTTGCACTTGTGTGTAAAACATTTGTAAAAAATACCAAAATATAAAGTTGCCTTCAATTAAATAATAATAAATTATTGATCGCGAATAACAACAGCAACATTCAGTCAACATAAATATTTTTCTATATCAAATGAAATTAAACAACTATCGATACATATACTTTTCTCATTTAACAAAACGAAATATTTATTGCCATACCCAAGACAATCCATTTCATCCGAACCCTCATTATATAAAATTGATTCTTCATTACTCAATATCAACATATCTATATACACATTGATACAAAATTATTGGCTTACTTCATCATCATGATCAATTTAATACATATAAAAGCACTGTAAACAGAAGAAATGCGACGGAACAGAAAAATTCTCCAACATATCCCTGACTCTTTTGTCGATGATTCCGAAGCGATCCTATATAAGATATCAGATCTCGTTCTCTATCATTCTCATGCTCTTTCATTCCCTCTTCCTCCATTTGTCGATAACATCTCGTGGAGTTTTTCCTCCTTACCTCAGCGCTATCAGACTGATGAATCGAACAACATCCCGCGGACCCACCGCCGCGTTACCTCGCGGCTTTTATAATACCCGCGCACAAGGCGATTGTGCATATCCTCTCCCTCTCTCACTTCCTTCAATTTCTATCTTTCTTCCGCTGTCCTTTTTCTCCAATACAACTTCACCTCGTGTGAGAGCAACAGCAGCTGATGCTCAGCTCTTACGAGCGGCTCCTCAAAGTCGACGCAAAGCCGCCAAGGCCGTAAAATCCTCTCGATCTCTTTGAAGGTATATATGTAAAAATCTACATGCTTATATATATATATATATGTGTGTATCAGAGCTGACTTTGGTAAATGAGAAAGTAGTAGAGAAATTATTCTTCACGCTCGTCTTTAGATTTAATATATATCCTACATACGTATAGATTTCTTATTTAATTTCTTCTCTTTTTTATTATTGTTATTTTGCTCATTTTATTTTATTTTAATGGCAATAAAATTGACGACAAAAATAAATTTGAGAATCTATACCATTAGCGTACACGTGTTAAGTGCCGTCGAGAAAATCTTAATATATATATATATATATATGCAATATATAAATGTTGTTCTGCATGTCTGTGTTTTAGTATATAGTGCGCAAAATGTTTGTCATCAATTCACCGAGAAGCAAAGTCGAATATACTGCATATATGTATATTATATATATATGAATATGTGTGTGCGTGTGTGTCTCTGTGTGTGCAAAGTCATGAAAACGAAGAATATAAAATACAGAAGGGTAAAAATAAATGAAAAACACAGAAAAACTTTACAGTGATATATATAAGTATTTAAAGATGATATCAAAGAATAAATTACTTTTAGTCCTCGATATATATATATATATATGTGTGTATGTGTGAGGCGTGTGTGCTTACATATGACTGTGGTTGATGAAATAAATTGGCTCCGATTTGCTCACAAGATCGACAAACGAAAATTGACAAACGATAAAAAAAAAACGAAAATACAAAATACAAAATGAAATGATGAAAAAAAACAAATACGCGAATTCTTTTAAAAAATAAATTTTTTTTTTTTTTTTTTTTT